>JAGDQP010009537.1:12200-58641 GCA_022664845.1 Lepisma saccharinum
TATATATATATATATAAAACTTTATTTTGAACGGGCCATTTGGTAATTTGACTTCTGCCCATCAGGGTTAAATGGGTGCAATGCTTACGAAATCAACAAACATCCATGCCCCAGGCGGAATTCACACTTACCATCTTGGAGACGCATTACACGAGTACCTCGATCGGCTTGAACGAATTAGTGTATTACTGACAACGATAAGTGTATTACCGAGCATCAAAAATATGAAAGTACATGGATAAGTTATGAGTACAAAGATTGAAAAGCAATTCCAATGGAGCTATCCCGATTTTCCATTATGTATTATTTTCCATGCACTTGAGACAATGAAACTGTTAGTTTATCATTTTAACATTTCCAAAATCTGCTTATCAATAGCATAAGTGACCATATTGTTTCTATGCATCGAGCTGTAATTCTACAGTTTAGTGGATTACGGTGTAAAAAAGAGCAAAAAGTTTTCACTGTCTAGCTTTATTGTTACTGTTTGTTATTTTGTTCTTGTATATTGATTTTGTTACAAGGACGGTATGAAATGGCATTTGCTGTATCCGCCCTATTTGTAATAAATAAATAAATAATAATAATTGTAAAGATTTACAAAATCTCTGGTTAAATCCTGAATTATTCTTGAATATAAGTTAGTAAAACAGTAAACTGACATGATATTGGATTAGTCCCTGCTTCATCTTTCTCTACAAATAAAAGTAATTTATGCAATTCGGTATAAAATTATTATCTCGAACAGAGAATGTAACACGTAGTTTTCTTGTTAACAAGAAAAACTCAATACATCATTTTATTTAAGCAATATATTAATGTGTATGAATTCATAACAATCTCTGAAATGCGTAAAAAAAAGATGCGAATTAGTTGTTACCAATATATGCGCTGAATTGAGATATGTTACTTTGGTTGGTTCGTGTTCAAGGCGTTTGATGAAAAGATTCAAAGAATTTGGAAAATTGTTTTAATGTCTTCTAAAATCTATAAAGTACGTAAAGTATCATCTAAACCAAAATAACATCAAATATACAATTAAACGCGAATATTGTTTACTAACCATATATATATTCTTCAAGGAATCTGCAAACTGCGGATAGTACCTTTCGTGATAACTACTTCATCAAATCTATATATGTATGTCTAATCTCTGTCTGTTTGTTTGTTTGAACACGATTTAAATCTACATGCCCGCATTGATTTCAACCAAGTTTTGCATACGTGTTCCTTGGGTCCACGTGCAATAACTTTACGTATTTTAAGTCACCGGAATTGATTGTGCCGCGATCAAAATAATAAATACAGTAACTTTATTGCTTACAATGAAGTAAATACATTGTTTTTATTTAAGTTATTTAGAGTTTAATATTTTTTTAATAAACAAAATGGATTTTTGCAAATAAAATTACTTAGATTTATTGTTTTAAAGCATTGTAGTTAAGTTTTCAGTAGTATTAGTAGTAACAGTAATAGTTGTCGCAGTATTCCTTGTAGTTGTAGTAGTAGTAGTATAAGTAATTTTTGTAGTAGTAGTATTACGACTATTAGTGTTGCAAACGTATTTTATATCACCCCGCACCAACGAGCAGGTACTTTGGCTAGGTAGATATAAGAAAACCACATATCTTTTCCGAAATCATATAATTCAATTATAACGTTACAAATAAAACTTCAAGAATCTATTATAATTTATTATATAGAAAGGTATCTCTAAGAATTTAATCAAAACCAATTGATCCGTTAAAATTACCTGTTACATAATGTATGTCTGTTCGTTCGTATAGCTAGTGGGTAGGACTCGATACTTTTATTGAATATGTTATACGAAGTATATGTCTTGCCAGGTTTTTAGTTTCTCGTAGTAATATGATGGTGTAACTATCCAGACTGTGTAGCCATATTCCGATATTGATCTATGGAATAATATATAAGTGTTTGAAACTGTGAAGGGACGAAGTAAATCGGTGAAGTAAATTGAGGCGATTGTACGATTTCGTAGTGATATACTGGAGATGGGGGTTCCTTGTCAGGTGCTTGTCGAAGGTAATTCCGTGGTATTTTACTGTGTTTGATAAATATAAATCCGAGCTCCGAGTCGGATACGTGTTTAATAAATATAAATCCGAGCTCCTCTGGATCTTCTTTAAGCAAGCTAAGAACAACTCTTTTGGTACAAGAAAGCTTGATGTCAAAGAAATTTTCAGTTTCTAACTTGACAAACTTCTTGACATCCTCAATTGCTAGTGTAAAATTAATCTCTGTTCTGATTTTGGCTGCTCTCTTGATGCTGGTTGCAAAAACAAGGTTGGCATTAGATATATATGCCCGAAGGAGATGAAAATTAACTTGAAAGAACTTGCTTTCATTATAGGCTAGAGAGACAAGAACGTTTCTATTCTACTATATCAAATTGGCTAGCCAGATCTGCCTGAGCATAACAGAGTAGTCAAAAGGCAGATGCGGCAAGAGGGCGAGAGAACGAGAATTATTGAGTATAAGGAGAGGTATAGGCAGGATATGTCAGAACCAAAATATGAAACAAATTTACTTGAATTTTCAAATGAAACCCAAATAACTGATGCCCAAAATGTAAATGATGAAACTATGAATTGGCATTAGGGCAAATAGGGAAACGAACTTTCAATAAGAGGACAGAAGACAATGGATTAAAGGTTCCTAATGTTTCTTCGCGGAGCAGTCAGATTTATTGTTGGTTTACGTTTCACATCATCATAGCCATCTTTATTGGTGCTGATTTGATTACTGAAATAAAACTTGTTAACATTTACGGTAAAGTCAAAAGAGTCCCAGTGAAAATTAGGATACCTATGGATCAAGAATTTGACTAAATTTGTAAGAAGCGTGAGCTTGAATGTATTTCGGCACGAGCAAGAAGATGCAGCTAAAAGCGTGCTGAAGGCACACAACTCAGATCAGCAGTTCCCTGGCATCATCAATGAATAGCATTTTACTCTGTGCAGTGAACCAAAGAAGAATCAGCTAAGGTTATTACTAAAAATATTATAGGTACCCTGAAGTAGATTTCCTGAAGAAGACCATTGATAAGAGTCCGGAGGCCATTGGAGGAGTTTCTACAAATGCTAACGCTGGTTGGGAAGGTGGTACAATGCATTGCACTGTGTAGAGTTTAAGCTTGGTCGTAAGCTAGTATTGTTAACTTGTATCCTTCACCGTAACAATTTGATTACACACTAGATGGGAAGACCTTGTCTAACAATTAATAGGTGGTTAAATAATACTGGCAAGATGCTAGAAACCGCTACAGCACTAGAAATGGATTCTTTGCTCATAAAAATTCATTGCCGAAGAGAATATTAT
Organism: Lepisma saccharinum; assembly: GCA_022664845.1. Classification (NCBI taxonomy): domain Eukaryota; kingdom Metazoa; phylum Arthropoda; class Insecta; order Zygentoma; family Lepismatidae; genus Lepisma; species Lepisma saccharinum. The sequence continues at coordinate 15,543 of JAGDQP010009537.1, forward strand.
TTCACTGAGTGAGAATTTCGCAAATGTAGCTACTGTAAGGTTATTGGTTCACACAGGCCATAAGGACTGGAACACTCCCCACTCATATTTCCCTCCTTGGAATTGGCCCAGCGACTCATTCACAGGGGTTAACCACAACAAACACGATTTGTTTCATCTGGGCTTCAAAACCTTGCTTTAAAGGCAAAACTCGCATCAACAACGTAAGACTGATAAGAGAATACATCATTGGCGTGTACTACCCCTGTTCTTTTAACATAAAACATTTGTGGGTTTCGGTGCTCAGATGACAGTGAGGAGAGGAGAGATGTCCAAAAAATATTGAATTAAGGCACGATGATGACACATTGGCACGTCCGAAGAAGACTCCTTCTGTCAATCCCAATGCACTGTTCGTATTAGAGCTGATAGGCTAGTCTGACGAGGTTTGTGAACCTCCGTAAACATGTAAACTATAATAATTATAGCTGAAGTAAGCAGTTTCATCTACGAACCCATGTAAATTTCACAGTGGCCCTGTCATGCATAGTCAAAAGAGGGGTCTGGCAAAGAAATAACAGAGGCAGCAAGCGAAGTGTTTTCACATGAAGTACGTGATACCTACATAAAAGGACAAGAATCAAGTCGGCATCTGATGTCAAAGAAAGAATCAATGCAAGACTCAATTGAATTTTTGTATTATGTGATATTATTGATTTATGATTAAAATACAATGATATATGACGAGGTTTGTATGTGTTAATAGTGTTATGAGAATAAATTAAAATTTCATACTATCGACCCACATTTTCAACGCTAAAAGTTCATGTTTAAAGACTTTTCAGAAAAGATTTTATGGCCTTTTATTCAACCTCAGATTTACCTAGCAAAATGTTCTTTGATACTAATACTAATAGCAGATTTGAATTCCTCATACCAAAAACATATTTTTGAGACTCCTCATTGATGAAATTAAAAAACAATCACCTAAATTGACGCGCCCTAATAACTAATGATCACTTCCTTCTGTTTTGTAGACAGTTTCTCTCTTGTTTTCCTTTTTAATCAGTTTTTTATTAAAAATTTCTACTGCTCTTTCTACTTTCACTAACACTTCCTCTTTACTATCTTTCACTTTCTTCCCTCTATTCTTCGTTTTTGAAGAAAGATCTGGTTGATAAAATTAAGCGTCTGAATCTTCATTGGATATTTTACGTAATGATTCTGGCTCATTAGGTTCATTTGGAAGTTTCGGATTAATAACAGTTTGAGATAATTGATATCAGCAACCAGTTTCTCTTCTATGTTGGTACTGATTTTTTTTTCAAATCCGTGAAATCGCTAGGTGTCACTTCAATAGATTCACTGGTAGTATTAGAATTCACATTATTATGTTCAACTATAGGCACACCTATTTCATTATCTTTAGATTGATTTATGCATATTTGTAAAAGATGTGTTGGGTTTTTTAATCAATTTCGCAGTAGACTTAGATCACGCTTCAGTGAAGATATTTGTGCACTTAAATTATCTTGAGAATCATTTTCATGTTTGTTGGTAAATTTAAATCATTTGGTTCCGTTAAAGGCTTTGTTTCATTCCAAATTCCCGGAATCATTTGATCTAGTGATAAACTCACCATTGCAAAACTTGTGATGTCATTCGATTCTTTTGATTCATAGCCGAGTAAGTTGTTTGATTTTGGGTTTTCTTCTGCAGTTATTTTCCTGTTTCTTAATGAAAACAAATGGATTCATTTCATCAATCGGTGAAGCAGGTATCCTTATCGCAGTTGAAATTAATCACTGTCTCCAACCTGGATAAATTTTAGATATGCCTTCACTACCTAAAATGATATATGGTGGGTTGTAACGAAAAACTAAACACATAAAATGTATTTATGTTCATCTAACTTGCATCCAGCTTCCAACTTAGCAATCACCGGTAATTTTCCTCCCGAATAGTTAGGTACACATTTTTAGGCATTTTCTTGTAGGGTAGTTGTAGTCTCCTTATAGTTGGAAAATCTAAAAGATTGTAACCTTCTCCGGTGTCTAATAATACATTTACCGGATGATTTTGTAAATGTAACCTTGTGCAAAATATACCTGATGGAATTAGATTTGCTTGATACGTGCCCTATCCAAATGTCATCAATCGACATTGTAGGATTTATTTCCCTTTTAGAAACTGTCGTGTCAGAATCGTCAACAGATGTATTTACTTGTACTTTTTCCAACGTTTTGCCAAGCTTTCTCTTTTTTACCAAACATTGAGCTTCAAAGTGTTTTTTGCGATGACAAAAGTTACATTCTTTTCCATATGTAGAATATTTTAGGAATATGTTGATATCCACATGATCTTCATACAAATTTACCATTTTGTCTCTTACGATATGTTACTTTCTTCTCTAAATTACTCACACTAGCTTCAAATATATCGGTGATATGTAATGCTCTAGACAAGATCTTACTTTGCATTTCTATAGCTTTAAATTGCATACCTCGATTCACAGCCTTTCGAACGTTAATTCTTCATCTTGCAAATAGCGTTTACTTAACGAACTATCCAATACACCTAAGACCATTTACTAGCTTCTGATTCGAACGTTCCGAATTGACACTTCATTGCTTTCTTTTTACACGGTTAATATAATCTTTGATTGGCTCTTCTGGTTGTTACAGCAGTCTGTGAAATTTATATCGCTCTGTAACGAGGTTAGAAAGAATACCAATTGATATGTTATAATGTAGTTGAACCAAAAGCAATCTGAGAATGGATACTACATAATAGCCTATATAAGTAGAGTAAACCATTTCAACATATTACGATATTTTCTTGTATTCATTAAAGATACCTTCCGGTATTCAACACTGATGCAGATGCTGTTCTATGTTAATGTCAACAACCTCATAGCAACGACATGTTACTTATATTACAGGCTTGCCAACCTAGAGAAGTGCCAAATCACGAGGATTGCCAACCTAGAAGCAAAATGAGGGAGATTGCGTGAGAAAACGAAAAACATACCAAAGACTTATAACACAGAGGTTAATTATCACAAAAGTACTATAAAAACAGAGCGTACGGTAACAAGTAATTTCAGTTTTCCGAGTAGTTACTACATCAAAAACTTAACTAAACTTATGATTTTGAAAGTTATTGAAGTACATTACGACCTGAGCAGTTCAACAGTTATTCTACATACCATCAGTGTTCCATTTAAAGCGGAGAACAATTGTAATTTGCCGCTCTCTTTGTAAAAAATCTTCCCTGTCTCTGTTTTTCGAAATATTCCCCAAGCCTGGGATATGAACTGAAATAAAATACGGGTTTCTACGTTCTGAGAAAAACCATCCCCTCTCTGGAAATTGTACAAATCGAACACTCCATTCCATACATATACCACTATGTTGATAGGTAACAAGGAACGAAAATATACATCTTCAGTTTAACAGTTCAATAATTAACTGAATAAACTAAAACAAACAAACATTTTATTTTTACCTTTCATTTGTGTTCATCGTAGTACAACTCGGTAGCTTTTGCGGGAGTTTTTAAAAGCTCACTGGAGGGTTGTAACCGACCAATGGAGAGATCCCTTCTAAACAATACACTTTCACAAAATGTTCTGTTTATACCAGGCAAATGCTACTAGCGAGCTGCTACCATCAACTATGTATCAATGTCTTGTAATGCTGTCACTCTAGAAAGTCAAAATTATTCGTTTTTACTTCACTTTACAGCACGAGTTTTAAATTGTGCACTTTTTCTCAAAATACGTCAGTTTGCAGGTTCTTTTCGTGAGAGCGTGAGTTGATGCTTGAATGCATGTGACTCATGCATTTTGCGTGAGATTTGGCAAGTCTGATATTATCAAGCATCAGAATTACTCATTTCAATTATACAATTAGTACATTTTACACTTTGGATAAAACACACATCTTTGGTTTCATTTCTCTGTAGCATCAATCAAACATATTAAAAACCAGAAGTATTATTACACAACTTAAACTACATTAAACTAAAGGTTCCATTCTTCCTTTCCATCTAAGAGAACAGTGACAATAATCGCTATATTGTTTCTTTACCATAGCTTTGATCCAAAACTATGAATCAACGTTAGTATTCCATATGTTCCTTAAATGACAGCTTTCTTATACACTGTCAAGCGTGATAAGAGTTAAGGTGAACACAGATGAAACAAAAATGATCACTGACCAGTCTTGTCTAATACGTCAGTGATGATGAGCCAGTGATCAGTATCAGTCTATTTTCTAAGTGTAACTCGCACTCTCTGGCACTGAAGAATGTTGTAAATCCTAATTTGATTACTGACTGCTATCTCCCGTACGTCTGCTATACAGGGTCCTTGGTAGTAAGCTAACGAATCAGAGTTAGGGAAGGCTAAGTTATACCTAAACTGAAACCGTGTTAGCTATTTTATAGAAGAATGTTAATTAGTTATAAACACCATTTATACACATTAAATGATAAATTCTGAGAAAATATATTTACAGTGTATCACACGAAAGTATTAATTTTATTCTATATTTACATATATTGTTTTAAGTACAGTAACAGCATGCAATACTAAATATTAACGTACATAATTAAATCGGTCATTATTAAAAGGCGATATGTGCTATATATATTATAAATGATACTCATTCCGTTTTAAGAATGACCCACAAACGGCACAGAAATGCAACAAACATGCTAAAATCTCGTAAACATTATCAATATCTATAGAACACCGCCTTAAAGAAGAATTGAACGCCACGTGAACAATTGCTTATCTTTAGTGGCGACACAAGCGGTCAAATATATCAGCACAGTTGTTTACGTTTAGCTTGAATCAAATGTGCAATATCAAGTCAACTGGGCACAATCAACTTCAAACTTGATTCAAATTGTTTTATCAGTCTTAATTACACAAGCTGAAATAGGTTAAAATCAAGATCCGATAATGATGCTTATGCTTATGTGTAAGTATTGTTACATTATTGGAGTATTTAAATCACTGTAGTTGAGAAAATCGTTTATTTATTTATTTACGTCTTGTTTTACATGGCGAAGTTCGTTTGTTCTGGAACCTAAAGAAAAGACACGAAATAAAAATGCAAGATTTAGGAAGAACTATCAGATGTAGTTTTCGTGCTACTAGATGTGCAAAATATATAATTTTTAAAATGTCCTCAAATATCGAGTAGTCAACAGCAACAAATCTTCTGTCACTGCATATCTAACATCATAATATATTTTTTTATTTCTGTTCAAGTCAAGAATAATATTATTTTCTCTGTACACATTCTTTCAAATGTTCGTTTTAGACAAGGCAAAAGATCGGATAAATTGACAGTTATTGTGTAAAATAAAGCAGTTACCAAGAGGTAAAGATGTTTTATTCAGAACATTTGCCCACAGCAACACGATGATGGGAATTTTAGAAATTTGTGTTGTTAACAGGCCTGTGGCACATGACATTCTTGAGACTTTCCCCTTTTAAAAACAATCTAAAAAGCACTTACTTTTGAAATTACCATTGGTCGTGATCTTTACAGTTTTTAAGTAAATACCAAACCTCATTAATATACACCACGGAAGACTACACATCAATGCCTCGAGGTGTTGTAGAAATCAGTAATCTGACTGTATCAGAGAAGGATTGATTTAGTATATTAAGTTCAAAGAACTATTTACCGCCACTCATGCACATCACTTTCACACATTCTACTATATTAAATTTCATTTTATGAACGGGTAGTTTTGTGCCTACTATTGAACTCAAATTTTGTTTCTCCTGATGTGTCAGTTTGTCGTATGAATGATGATTTTACATGGACGTATCAACATGCACGGCAGTGCATGAGCCAAGTTCTTCACGTCAGAAAACCTTAGCACTGCCAGAAGCATGTTATACAGGAACAAGAGTTTATGGCAAAATCGACGATTTCGGGGCCCCGTAAGAAAAAAGATGTTAAAGATAGGAATATGAGCTTTTGCCGTTAAGGAGATATGGTAAATATGTGCAGATGTACAAAATTTCATATTCGTATCTCAAACTATGTTCTAGTTGTGGACCCCTGAAATTGCACATTTTAGGCTAACTGACTCACTCACTCACTCACTGACTGACTGACTGACTGACTCACTCATCATATTGTTTAGGGTGTTTGGAGTAAGCTAGAAACATGAAATTTGGTATGAAGGTAGAGGATGATAAGTAGATAAAGGAAAAATTCCGACATTTTGAAAAGGTCGCCATCTTGGATTCAAAATGGCCGCCAAACCTAAAATTTCAAAGAATACACAGCCTAAACGGCTAAAGATAGAACAGTGAAATTTGGTACGAAACTACATAATTGGTAGCAAATTAAGAAAACTTCTTAAAAATTTGGAAAAGTCGCCAACTTGAATTCAAAATGGCCGCCAACCCTAAACTTTTAAACAATACACAGCCTAAACGGCTGCCGCTAGAATAATGAAATTTAGCTTGACAGTACAACATTATTAGTAGATTATGAAAATATTACAAAATATCTCTAAAGACGCCATCTTGGATCCAAAATGGCGGGCGTCATCAATCCATTTTCCAACTGCTTGAGCCAGAGATACGAAATTTGGCATAATGATGTATTATCAAGAGTAGTTTAGGAAAACATAACAACGTTTTAAGAAATTCACCATCTTTGATTCAAAATGGCAGCTGAAATACCATTTTTCACATCGTTCGAGATAGAGAAATGAAATTTGGTATGACAGTGTATCATCACGAGTATGTCACGAAAATATAACAAAACGTTAAAAATGTGTCCATCTTTTATCCAAAATGCCCACCTAAGCCCCACTTTATAACGACTGAAGCTAGAGAAACGAAATTTAGTATGAATGTGTACCATTACGAGTAGGTTAGAATAAATTCGGCTCGTCTTCCCTACTAGGGTGCAGTTCCCAGCTGGAGCTTGATTGCGATAAAGAGGTGCGCCCCAGCGAGGCCATCTTGGAATTCTGGGGGCAGCGCCCCAATGAGGCGAAGCGTTCATATAAATTACACAAGTGTAAAAAGCTGCGAAATACGAGCAAAAGCACCAGGGGTGCAAAATGTCCAGTCAACTCCTTCAACCTTAAAAAGTGGTGAAATGGAATATGGATAAGCCTAGTTCCTCGCGCCAACTTCCAATACTCCTGCGTGTCCCACCAAGTTTTACTCGTCACAAACGTTAGCACTGCCAGGAGCATGTTATACAGGCAGAATGAGGAAGTTTCCCTCATTTGGACGCAGCGCTCTGGAGTATGAGGGAATATCTGCATCATGGGGCGCAGTGCCCTGCAGATTCTGGTTGTGATAAAAGGACGCTGTTCCTCCAAACTCCTCAAGTGCGATGCGCGGCCTTCCGTGGGGTTCTTGGCGCAACGACGCGAGCGAATCGAGGGGAGTATCAACACGTACGGCAGTGCATGCAGCCAAGTTCCGCGTGTCACAAAACGTCAGCATGCTATACAGAAACAAGAGTTTATTGCGAAATCAGCGATTTTGAGGTTCTGTAAGAAAAAAGATGTAAAAAATTGGAATATGAAATTTCGAAGTATGACGGTATATCATCACTAGTAGATTACAAAATATCTGCAAAGACATCATTTTGAATCCAAAATGGCTGACTTCATAATCCATTTTCCAGACCGTTTGAACTAGAGATACGAAATTTGGCATAAAGATGTATTAACAAGAGTAGTTTAGGAATAATTTACATTTTTTGAAAAAGTTGTTAACTTGGATCAAAATGACCGCACAAAATCTTTTTCCACACCATTCGAGCTATAGAAACGAAATTTGGTATGAAGGTGTACCATCACAAGTAGGTAACGGCAATGTAAGAAAACTTTTTAAAAATTGCTTTCTTTAATTCATCAGAGCCGCCCAAATACAATTTTCCAAACCACTAAGCTAGAGAAACGAAATTTGGTATGAAAGTGTACCATCACGAAAATATTTCAATAAATCGATCAAACCACCGCTATGAGGGTACAGTCCCCGAGGGGATATGGAAAAGGTCTGCACAGCATGGGGCGCTGCCCCCAGAAAGTCTGATTACAATAAAGGGGGCGTAGCTTTAAAAATTTGAAGTTGGGGCGCACACGGAATTCTGGGGCAGCACACCCAGTGAGGCGAACCCAGTATATATATACACGTATAAAAAGCTTGTGAAATCCGAGCAAAACACCAGATGATATTCGAGCCTTAAGGTTGGTGGTGGTGGATTTTAGGGCCGCCAGCAGGAAGCAAATTTGCTATAAAGGTGTATCATCACAAGTAGGTTACAATAAATATGGCAAATCTTCCCTATGTTTCAATAAATATGGCATTCCCATGGGTGGTGGGTATGAGGAAAAATCTGCAACATGGAAGCACAGTGTCCTGGAGAGTGGTTACGATAAAGGGGCGTAAGTACCCAAAAACTCGAAGTTGGGGGCGCAGCCAGCTACGGGGGGCGAGGACCTAAACGAGGCCGAGCGAGCCAGTATATATATTATACACGCACAAAAAGCTGTGAAATCCGAACAAAAACACCAGAGGTGCAAAAAGTGGAGCCAAGTTCTTTAGCCCTAAAAAGGTGTGAAATGGGAGACGATGAGCCAAGTTCCTTGGTGACAGCATGTAACAGGAACAAAGGAACTTGGCGCGAGCTGGCAACAGCCTTAGGGTTGGTGGCGGTGGACGTAGTGGGTTTTAGGATCCCCACCACCCTTATAGCTTGAGGATCATGAACCTTGCCACCTCGCGCGAAGTTCCTTTGTTCCTGTTACATGGTGTCACCAAGGAACTTGGCTCATCGTCTCCCATTTCACACCTTTTTAGGGCTAAAGAACTTGGCTCCACTTTTTGCACCTCTGGTGTTTTTGTTCGGATATATGAATACACGAACGATTATCTTACTTTAGTTACATCTATGAAATATTTTCAATAATTTCTACAGAAATGAAGAGCAAACAAGCAAAAGCACACAAGTCGAGTTTTAGATTGCAAAAGTTTTGTTCCTTTTAAGACTTGATTGAAGAGCTGTATCGAATAATACAAAGTAATTTTCTAAAACCTTTATCTCATCGTAATAGATACTTCCTTCCTAAAATTATTTTGTATTATTCAATACAGCCCTTCATTTACGTCTTTAAAAAAGGAACAAAACTTGTTTTTAAATCTAAAAATCGACTTGTGTGGTTTTGCTTGTTTGCTCCTCAAATCTCTTTATGTATTAGAGATGACTTTTACACCATTTTGCCAGTAGGCGTGAGTGAATAACTGAATTAATTATTAAATAAATCAATTCCATCACGTGAATGACTGGCTGAACAAATAAATATATTATTTCCTCAAACACAAAACACTCAAAATAGATATATTTAAGTGTTGGGAGACATATCTAACTTGTAAGATATGGTAAATACTGAGTAGTTATTATTGTTAACAATTATATTCATCATACAATTACTGAATTTGGAGGTAGTTAGATGAATAAATGAAATGGCTGATCCTTAGAATTCTAAGCAATGCATGTCACTCTTTAGGAGAAGTATATTTTTGTGGTAATACATATATAAGAACAATAGGTATAGCTGCTCAAAATGAAGTTATTGAAGCGAGTACATTTTGATTATTTCTATTAATAAATGTGTAATATTTTTGACAATACTTGTAATCTTGTAAATATTTCAGTACTCTTTTCTACTCTTTTTAGGTCCTTCCTACTTGTGAGGAGATATTTCACAGCTGCTATTGGTTAGGAGATATTACAGAGTGTTGCAAAATGTTCCACTTATCGAGAACAGAGGATGGATTCTGCTATACATTCAATTCAGAAATAGATCTTGAATTAAATAGGTAGATTCATTCGTTCGTTAAAATTAGTAGATTTATATACACTGAAATACCAGCGAATTGATATATCCTGTGTATGAAAGTATATAGTGTACCACCGATTACAATGGGATAATAGAACAGTACTGCAACTAGAACGGAACAAAAATTACAGGAACAGCAACCAATTATTATCAATAGTCGCAGTGAACACTCTCCGAACGTGGCTAAATCGCTAGCACCAAATGTATGCATCATTCACATTCAGATGACAAACGCACTAGAGCTTTCGTGTATCACTGAAGAAAGAGTGTATTGAGAGTACCTGAATAACAATGTCAGGTCTTTGCATATATCAACCATTTTTTTCAAAGTCATTATTTTAGTTGTCTACTCCGATCTAAGGGGAGACAAAACGTTTCACTTTAGAACAAATGGCAACCAAATTGAAATACAAATGCTAAAATAAATACAAGAAAAAATATGTAGATAATCTTTATTATGTTTCTAAATCTCTGTAGTCGAATACGAAAGTCCTTAGCTCATTATCAACGTTAAAATAACAAAATATGACAACAACAATGTATATTTTCTATAAATTATCAAGTTTGATAATAAAGAACGACGTATTCAGTTAACTACGACTAGTGACATTCACGGACATTTGTAACTTTTGTAATACCAATCTAAAATTTCCAGTCATAAATTATATTTACGCATTAGCAAGTGTTTATGACCAGTTTGCGAAAATATTAGAATAGCAACAGCAATGAGACGGATTATTAAATTTTTCAAATGCACTTAAATTTGATTTGCATTATTTTTATTAAATCACTTTAGGGAACTCTGGACCAGGCTAGATATGTTTCAGTTTGGTGGCGAGCAATGCACTCAAGTACCTTCGAGGGACGATAATTAGGAGGTATATTGGTTCGAGTTGTTAAAATTTAAAAGAGTTAATTAAGAAACATCTATGCGGTTAGAAAAATATTTACTGGTAGTTACTACTAAAACATGAGACTTATGCACCACATGTTATACAATTTATTGGAAATTCATACAAACCCGATACACAAGAACACTAACTTAAAACTTCACCAGTATAGTGGGAGCAACACTTTGCGGTTGTAAAACTAAAAATTGTATTAACGGGAAGTTATCTTTGTATTGTTAATTTTTTGCAATTAAGTCATGATTCCTTTCAGACCTACCACCTGTAATTACAATGAGAATTTCTTCTTTAATATTTCAGTATATACATAAGTATATACTGTTTCTACAGTATATAGTATACTACAATATGCACTGTAATTGTCCAATTTGTTTCGGTCCCTCGGTTGAAGTACCATTGTTTACAGTACGTGCTTTGTCTTATCTCTGCTTAGGGCTATTCAAGACTACAATTGTCGAGTTCATCACAAATCGTGATGCGATCACAACACTACGTTATATACGATATCTTATTAACAAAATGCTAATTGGTATTTTAAGTCCCTACTATGTTTTGAGAATAAATCTAATTTTCTACAGTGCAAATAAAATCGTGTACACTAAGCAGAAAATAATAAAATATATTTTCTATCATATTTAATATTGTAGATTAATATAATTATAATATGATCAATACGCGTTACTCAACAATGTTTACCGTCCAATGCTATTATTTTAAATGATTACAAACGATAAAGTTAACTCTGTAGTTTCTGCTCTTCTCATGAAACTTGTTCTGTTTCTTTCTGTTATGTTTTCGATTGTAGTCGAACATTTTCTTCATTGAAGATTAAACATAGACTCTGAACACAATACAATTAATTTAGCTTAAAATAGTAAGATGTGTGCATCCTCAGAAAGCAGGAAACAATATGCTTTATGTTAGAAGAAATTAGTGCCGCAGTTCATACCTTCGTTCAGAGAGAAAGTTCAATCAGGGTCTACGACGAAGAACAATAACTGTGTTCACTCTTGTTTTAAGCAAAGCAACATTAGACACGTCCATCTAGTTTCTTTACATCGTAACCATTTAGAACCGAAACCGCCTTTCCATGAATCTTATCTACTTTGTCATATAATTCTGACCATAAGTGATTTCTCTAAAAAATGATGTCCTTAGTCATGACACGCATCTCGTCTGCATCTTCACACTTTTAATCTGATTATACTTTATTTTTCTTCTTCAACTAAAATGTTCATATCCTTGATTTCCTTTTCTACTTTTACCAATTATTTAATTCTATAGTTTCTGTATCTCCTTCTTTCTCACTGTCTTCATCTACTTCATTACTTGTCCATTGTTCTTACCGTTTCGTTATATTATCACGTTTCACCTTGACTATCTTTTCTAACCTATACTGCTTGCTTTCCTTTTGGCTCTTGCTCATATTAGCAACGTTCTTACTGATTGCGTCGTTACATTCATTAACAGAGGAAACTGCAAAATAGGCTTCCATCTCTCTCCTGGCGCCTATTACCACAAATTACTTGATGCTCAATTATTGGCCCTTCCTCCATAAAAGAGTTCATCAACTAATCGAAAATGAATATTTTGGAAATGTTCTACTCGTTTCAGATGGCTAGCGTCTGTGCCAAAGAACAATGTGTAAGTACGCTCTAAGGAATCTCTCACGAATAAAGAGTACAGGAAAAAAAAAAGACGTAAGTGCATTTTAATGTAAATGAGTTTGCACTCGTAACAGGTGCTACACAATTACAGCTAATACCTCAGAAAGTTTCAGTCGAAAAGTGCAAACAATTACCAAGTTATGGCGGTTTTAAGAATATAAAATACACAGAAGTAAATGGTAGAGTTAGACTTTAAAATGCGTTTTACGATAAATCACCTTTCACACACATACCCTCTTCTTTCCATGTAGACCTACTCTTGAAATAAGGTGTAAAGATTTATTTTAGTACTAGACCTCAATATTTATAACGACCCACTATCGATTTATGTAAAGTTTTGTTAAGAAATTAAATTTTTGGATGTTTGAACATCCTGATTATTCAATAAGTGATCTGCTGAGGTGGGTGCGCTTCTTATACCTCCAAGTAAAGGCTGAATATCACCTTTTGAAACTGCAGATAGTCTGTTTTCTGGTACATAATGTTACATAACAGATACGCTGATCTAATACTGCTGCCGCTCGCTACGATGACTATTACCTCTGGACTGAATGGCCGTGGCTCAGTGGTAGAGCCTTGCTTAGCATTCGGGAAGTTTTCGGGGTCGATCCCAGCGGCCGTTTATTCTGACTGAGGTATTCCAGTTTTTTTTCTCAGTCGAACCAAGAAAATGCCGTGGTGATATTTACAAAATACGTCCTGGCCGTTTACCTTCGATAAACTTCTCCTCCACCCCATCCCGGCCTGAATCTCAGATGACTAAAGTCGTAAAATCAGTTTGAAATTGCAGATTCAAACCAGGACTTCTGGGAATACCGGATATGTGCACTGTCCCAGACCTTCTGAAACTGTTGAGCATGAGACTTTCTCTAGCTGAAGTATTATACGAGGAATTGTAACTATAGGTTAGATAAATAACTGCAGATACTAGTATGACTTTCACAATAAAAGCATTCAATCAAGTTTGTTGGTATATTAGTAGCATTAATATGTTTGAAAGGAGTGATAACGTCTCTTTATGTATTGAAAATGTATGTGCAAATTTAAAATAAATTTGAACAGTTTACAACGTTCATGCTTGATATGAAAATTATACTATTAATAGAAATAGAAATTCGTTCATAAGAAATTTAAATAACGAATTTACTCATCTTTATTTTAATATTATTATAATTTTAGAGGACTAAACGAAAAATTCGTACCTTGGAGAACTTACACTAAAGGTAGAACGAATGGGTTAGAATTGTTCTTTCGCAATATTAGTGACGACTATTTGGACCATGATAAAAGGCTAAGAGGGTCTAATGTAAGTATTAAAATCTCTTCCTTTCTTTTTCTCTCTTTCATTGTTTCTTTCTGGTTTGAAAATAAAATATGTATATTTATTGGAAAATAATCAAAATCGTACTCGATTTTTGTTATAGTGAGAGCTTTGCTTTAACAAACTTTGAAATCTTTCAAAAAATATTTGAGCAAAAAGTATTCAACTTGAGGTAAATAATTATTACTCAATTTGAAAGTTTCCAATTTTGCAGTTAAACGGTATAAAAACCGAAGAGTTAGTTGGGCCTTTTGAAAAAAAAAATGAAAAGTTTTTTACACGTCCTTGGAAATTGAACAAATATTATTTGACACATAATATTATGATTGTCCCGGTTCTAAATCACCCCCGTTGTCAGTGTTGTCAACCTATTTTAAAATCTACTTATACAAATCTACAGTGTCCATTGTATTACACAAAATTGTGCATAATATGTATTAGTCATCAATCCTCGACCTCTGGTAACCTCAACTCACGATATGACTTTAACCTCAGCTCCACAATAAAGCTTCAACCTGAACCTCATGATACAACTTTAACTTCGATATCTCTCAACCTCCCGATTACACATTAACCTCAACCTTTTTCTGCTTCAACCTCACTATGGAAGTTCAAGTTCGACCGTTCCCAACTCCATGGGAACTTCAACATCGACCTCAGTGAACCTAAACCTCAAGACTGAACATTCACCTTCCCTCACTAAACCTCAGATGGACTCTATGAACCCAAACTTCACGATAGAACATCAACCTCAACCTAACGAAAGAACTTCAATCTCGACCTCACTTAACCTCCAACTCACGATAGAACATCAACCTCAACCTCAGCCTCACGATGGAACTTCAACATTGACCTAACTCAGCCTTACGATGGAACTTTAACATCGACTACACTGGATCCCAATATAAGGACGGAAACTTAACCTCGACCCCACTGAACCTTAACCTCACGGTGGAACTTCAATCCTGACATAATTAAAATTAAAGCTCACCATTGGACCACAACTTCGATCTCACTCAATCACAACCTCACAGTGGGATTTCAACCTCAAACACTCGAAGAAACTTCAACCTCGACCTTAACCTTAACTTGAGGCTGGAATTTTAGATTCAATCCCACGATGTAACCTCAACGTCACGATGGAACTTCAACGTCGGCCTCGCTTAGCCTCAACCTCGCGATGCAACTTTAGCCTCGACCGCACTCAGATCTAGACGCGAGCTTAAGTTTGTAAGGTCGAGGTTGAAGTTTCATCATGAGGTTGAAAAAGGTGGAGGTTCAAGTTTCTTGTAAGGTTGTGAGGTCCAGGTTCATTGTAAGGTTGAGTCAAATCAAGGTTGAGGTGGAGTGAGGTCGAGGTTCAAAGACCGTTGTGAGGTCGAAGTTGATTGAGGTGGAGGTTGAAGTCAAATCGTGAGGTTGTAATGAGATTGGGGATCATGTTTCTCCTGAGATTGAGTGAGATAGAGGTTCAAGTTCCGTCGTGAGGCTCAGGTTGAGTGAGGTCGAGATTGAAGTTTCATCATAAGGTTGAGATTTGATTCAGATCAAGGTCGAATTTGAATTTTATTTAAGACCTTTAGGCATCTAAGGCTCATGCCGGAATAGGGGTGAGGAAGGATGAGGACAAATGCTATCCCGGCTATCCTGGTGCGGCTGAGGAAAATCGCTGGGAAAACCTCCGTCAGGATGGTCGGTCGCTGGGATTGAACCCACACCATCCCGAATACTACGCCAACACTCTACCACTGAGCTACGACGGCTCTGGAAATTGAGGTTGAGGTTAAGAAAGGTCACGGATGAAGTTCCATCTCGAGGTCGAGGTTGAATTTCGCACTTAACATTAAGGTTGGATGAAAGCGAGGACAAAATTGAGTACTAATGGTAGTGAGGATCTAAGGGTGAGGATATGGAAATTAAACCAGTCTTCATGAGGCTGAACACCAATTATACACGTGTCAATGAAAGTAGGTCAGAACTAGAGCTCAGACTATGCGAATACAGTATTCGATAATTTCTTGCGTATCGTAGATTTGAATATGTGAATACTTCTTGGTAGGAGTAGTTCGGAGCCCACTTTACCAAGAACTGTAGGTTCTGTCCTTAGAAGTTTTCGAGCTCATTTAGAATGTTAATATCAAAAAAATAATTAAACCGGCGTAAAGCATGGCGTGGTGCTTTCCATAGTTTTCTTTCAAAGTAATACATTACACAAACTTTATACAAACCAGTACTAGCATCTGGCAGGGCAAATTTACGCAAGCCAATCCTCCTTCGGAAAACTGTATAACGTCTGTCCTACGGCACTTGTTCAATACTTAGATTTAGGTATCCTGAACGTTCGCTTGCCCCCCACTTCCTGTTGTCTTTATTAACAAATGATATGGTTAAACACTTGACATACCCCAACGAACAGTAAGACTTAAATACACAGAAAAAATAAACAAAAGTAAAGTACTTGTGTTGTTGCTGAGTTTTTGTTATGAAGTCCCATTTTACAAGAGGAGTCTCTCGTGTCTGTCCAAGGTCCAGATTTACTGCACGTGTATCCAAATATTCCTTTGGAAGCTATACAGTAGATAAATCCTTGTTCTTTTAAACATTTCCAGCCATATTCAGAGACGTTTTCTGAAGCGACTAACGCTGTAGTAACGAGTGAGTAACAGCTAACTAGGTGAAGTCGTATTCAGAAACGAATTTTGTGCGCTAGTAGCGCCTAAAGTTAGTAACATACTAGTCGCATGCTTAAACAATGGGAAACTCTAGTTCTGTGTTGTACTAATGACCTACTCGGAACTTTTGAGGACAGAAAACAAGGATAAAAATATCCATTACTTGACGAAAAAGTGAATATATTTTCCTGCACAACGTATTTCAATAAATTCGAAATACCAAACCCATCTTTGTAACTACAAAAATGACTCAAATACGTGGAACGCATGCTAATTTTGTAATGCTACTAATACGTGTAGAAGTGAGTTGCTCCACCTGTTGGCTACGTGACGCACTTGGTTAAGACACGCTAATTTTAGTTATTTTGATTTTTAGAGTCGGTGGCTAGAGCCCCGTCGAAGAAATGAGATATTCTTTACTTTCACTAAATTCAGTAGTTACTTGAATGGAATAGTTATAAATGAAACTTTTGCATCTCACATGATTTTTTAATATGATACATTAAAATTGAACTGAAGCACTACGGTAATTTACATAGTATGCGAAATTTAACTACATGGGAAAATATAGTAATGTGACCTATAGCTTACATGAGCTCATACCACTTGTGTCCGTTAGTGGAAATATTGGTCTTGAACCGAAGTTTCCTAAAGGTTTTCAATATATTCAAATTCAAATACCAAGTTAAAATAGTGAGATGAAGCTTTAAAAAATCCAGTGTCGTCGTAATTCACATTGTATGATGATGCCAAAAAATTATTTATATTCTACGTACTACCCTACGTTTCATATTTGGGGTTCATATGTTGAAGGCTGACACGGACATAAATAGTATTCCTTTCTTAACGAAAATGAATTTGTTTTGCGATTTCAAGCATATGCTCTAATCTAGAACGAAGATAGATCCTATCTATAAGGCATTAGAAAACAAACACTTCCTATGCCTTGATACTAAGCAATTTTCAAATGAATTTACACGAGTATAAATAGAAAGACAGATTCGACATAGCGTTAATAAAACCACTTCTCAGCATTAGATATACACTGAGCTGGGTGTTCTTGTTCTGTATGGGATCCAGGGATTCTTCAAGACATTCGTTATTGGAGTGTCCTCTCATAAATTATAGAGCACACACACCAACTTAAATATTTTTACGTTTAGAAATCTTTATAAACCCTGCAAACCTCGGCTTACATCCCCTTACTTCGACTATATCCCCCTAAACTGAAAATTATGGCAGAATTCGCGATGTGATCTTTCCCAGCGCGCGTGGAAATAATGTATCTGTGCAAGTCGCGTGTGCAATAAATAAACAAAAATTACTACCTAAATTCCAAGTTCCTTTAGTCACTACTTTTATTAAATATCCTAATGCGCATATATATATATATATATATATATATATATATAGAAAATTTAATTTCCTTGAAAACATGTAAAAGTAACGACTTGGGGTTCGATCTCGGGACCTCTCAATCAGCTTCCCAATACGTTGACCACCAGGCCAAACAGCAAGTTGTGGAATGAACGTTTTTCGGTGGTACTAATAGCTCTACGAGTTCTGCTCTTTTAAGAAGTTCTGCGCCGGCGCGAGAGTGGGCGAAGCTTTGGAAACGGGTTTCCCTGTGACGCTAGTGATTTGGATTACTAACATACATACAGACAGACACATACAAAATTCCTAGTTTAGGTAATCGCTGTGGATCGGGGTTGGTACGAGCCAACGGACCGTGGTGGGCTGGAAAGTTACATGTGGACTGCAGGCCAAACGAAACTTAACGAGGTAGGGGTCTGGGCGGGCCGAATCGGACTGGTCTGGGCTTGGGTTGGACTACGGCCAGACGGAACTGAACGAGGTAGGGGCCTGCACGGGCCAGCCCTGGCTGTTATGCCCTGGGATGGACTGCGGGCCGAACAAAACTAAACGGGGTAGGAGTCGCACGTGCCGGTCGAGGCTGATGCGGGCCTGGATTTGCAGTAAATGTATATCTTCATAAATTGATTCATGCTTTTCAACTTAAAAGTATAGTGAAGTAAAATCGTATTCGCACGATGATAAACGAAAAGATAGAACGTAGGTTAGTCATCAAGAATTACATATCTAAATTGCAAGTCAACCAAAGTTTGACAAAACTGAAAACAACTTTCTGCTCTACTTCTAAAAGCAGATTTAACACAATTGTTTTCTCTTTATTCTGTTTAGAAGCAACACAAGAAAAAGGGTATTATATTATGAAACAACACAAGAAAAATATTATGTTGAAAAATTGAGTAAAGTTGGAATCGTTTTAGGATTTAAATGAAATCTTTTTGATACAAGTTTACTTGAAATAAGATAATGAACTCTATATTTAGAAACAAATTAATACCTACGTGCATTTTACGCTAATCAAGACATGTCACAGTTAAATATTTGAGGTGCATACTTTGAATATAAGGTTTAGTAACTGATTACAAGTAATTTCAGATTCAAGTTAACTGAAAACAATTATTCTATTCCAGAAATGTCATGTACTAGAAATTATTATCGATATGATTTCAGAGTTTCCTCAAGACAACCTCTCAAAAAACATTATAGTATCAAAATTACTTGAAAATGGTACACAATATTGAACTCAGGAAAAAATGCTAACCATTTTTTTTAGAATATAATAATAATATTTTTTAAATAAGTGCGTTTTGGCTTGACTACAGCATCACAATTATCGGATTAATATTTATGGTGGAAAGACATTTCATTTTTAGAGTGATGTTGAACCACACCATATTGATATTTAAAAAAATAGAGTGCATTTGCAAATGTATGCACGAAATTCCATTTCCAAACTCTCTTATCAATTATACTTTTCCTGTAAAAAATAAATCTCGGCTTGTAACGATTCATCTACATACGCTACAAGTCTACAGATAATTGTGAATATTTACTTGTTGGTTACAAGTGTTGGTACTACACTGCTATTTCGAGAAACAGAATCACTAGCAATACTAGTCACATTCCCTTGTGATACTAGTCCGTGGACTTGTAACTAGTATTTTACAACTGTAAGTTTGAGAAACAGGAACTTGCGAAGCGAATTGATATTCATAGTGTAGAGACTAGTAATACTAGTCCAAAAGTTTTGATAAACCGGCCATTGAAAGTATTAATGGTAATTCTGGAGATTAAGCTTTAGCTAAAGAGACTAGTCCAGTGGAACGATGTCTGACTTCTGCGTATTGTAAAGGGGTAACAGAGGTTCGAATCCTGCTCTAACCAAAGATCTTTTTACAAGGCAAAAGTGAATAATAAAATATACACTTCTGTTCGGAGACGTCGAATATTGATGAATGTGGAAGGAGCGAGCCGAATTCCCTTTGGTAGGAACGTCCTTGTAGAAAAATAAGACTACGACGATAAAGGAATATTGGTTAGAAGATACAAAATAACGCATCTGTGTGTTAACAGTGCAAATACAAAGAAGTCATTGACCTGAAGCGTCCAGTTTTCTTGTACTTCTTTAGCACAGAACAACTGTAACATGCGTTGCATAGATTTTTAGAAGTGAAATGAGTGGTGGAGTGGTTCCGTTTTGGCCTTTCAATCGTACGGCCTGGGTTCGATCCCCAGTCAGCGCCGTGTTTTTCGACTAAAATGATAGCTTCAACTATTTACAGAACTCAATCAGAAATTCTTTATGGGCTGGAGAGAGAAGAAGCATCACTAGCTAGAATCAGAAACTAAACAATGTGTTTGCGTTTGTTCTTTTAGATAATATTAAATCAATCTAGTTTCAATGTTTTCATTGATCTTTCTTTTTCATTTCATGATTTCGTCAATTCCTTTTTTCTCTTCTTTCTTACTCATTCCTTCTCCTACACACACTCTCTGCTATTATGTGCGTGTTTATTCTACCTGTACAGATTATTATAAATATTAGTTTATTCGTGGCGTGAGGAAAATGACCCGGTTCTACCTCCTTCAGGATAGATGGCCGTAAACCTTTCAATTGCTAATCCAACGCTATAGCAACTGAGCTACGGCTACTCTATCCATCTCGGTCTCCATGTCGATCTATCAACAGGACATTTAGAAGCAATATGCCGATTAACAGAGCGACAGGTTTGTATATTATACTCGTTGTGTTTGCATCTTATTTATAGCTTTTAGGCACCTGTGGAATACTCAGAGATAAGGTTTTGTGAAATGCGGTAGGGAGTCGGCCAGGTCCTATATTGAAGGTACCATCCCGGTACGTGCCAGGTGTGGCTGAGAAAAACACTGGGAAAGCCTGTCAGGACAGTCAGCCGCTGGTACCGAACTGAGGACCTCCCGAATACGAAACCAACGCTCTACAAAGTAAGGTATGCTGGTTGTTTGGAACAGAACAAACTCATACATACGTTTATCACACGCACGCACACACAAAAATATTTGTGCGGAATGAGAAAGATCTTAATTTATCTCAGATATTCTCCATATGATGCTCAAATATTCATTCTTTTATCTGTATCTGTTGAATATATCTATATCTATATCTATATATATATATATAACTTAGCACGCAACATATTTTGTGTATTTTGCTACTAACATCTTCTTTGTAACGTAAATGACAACATAATATCAGAAATTATAAAGCATGAATATCGTGTCCCATTTTTAAGAACTGAGAAACAGACGTTTTGTCTTGTCTTTCGTGCATAACGTTAGTGTTCTATGAAATGGTCGATTCATTAAGAAAGAAATAATTACCTAGTAACCATAGGTTTCAAAGTTCATTTTCGTTTCTCCATGTTCGGCAAGGATCTTTTGTACTGGACAATTCAAATTACATCTTTCAGTAAATTTCAACTAATGGCCCAACTAAAGTAAAAATTGCTTTCGGTTCCCTGTTTTGGTGTTTCAAGTGTGATTCTCTTACGTTCTTTCATTATTTCCAACATACTACAAGAAACCATAAATATATTTCCAGAAGCCACTACATGTGATAATGCTTTTTCTTAAAGAAAAGAAAATTGCAACCCTTGCACGTTCACGCACACATTCTCAGAACCACACATCACCCACTCTACGTTAGTTGGGTGACCTTTCTTCTAGGCTTAGAGAAAAATTGTGTATAATAAAGTCATGTAAACATTATATTGGCCACGATAGTACAGGAAGAATTAGCAGATGCTGCTGATGTTTTATCTTCATTTATGTTACAGCCAACATTGGACATAATTGCGGCATCTCCGTAAACGTGTGCAGTCATCATCGCTTCATAGCACAAACTGATTAGTCTTTCAACTAGAGGGAGGCGCTATATATACATACCACTCCCCCTGCATTTTAATTCAAGTGATGACATCATTACGACAAACTTGAGTGCCACACAAATGACTTGTGACTTGACAGAAAGAGTTAGTTACCTCTCTTACATGTAAGTGTTAAAGATGTGCATGAAATTGTGTGAAAAACGTATACGGGGGGTGATAGAAGGTACAAAAACTTGGTAAAACTGGATTTTTGTATGGGTCTAGGCTACTAATTTTGACTTCAACCCACCATGATTATCCATCACGTTTCTCTAATGCATGGCTTTAAAAAAATGATCCTCTTAAATACCATGCTCCTGCCGGGATCTTTCACTAATTACCATACCACCATAGACCCCATTGCTACCTGCCTAGCGATAAACAAAGTAACCTAAGTTGGAAAGCGTATCGTTCTTCAATACAGATCTTTCCCGTTAAACAAGTTTCTCTTTTCAGATTGCATTTGACAAAGTGTGCTTTTTTGCTTTTTACTGCATGACAAACTTTTTTGTGACAAGAAAATTGTTACACTAAAATGTTTGATCTTACAAGAAGGCCGTCAACGTTTTCATGCCGAAACCTGCCCTCAAATGTTTCGCACTTGCCGTTTATACCAAAATAACACTCCACACAAAGTTTGAAGTGCCTGTTCAAAGTGGAAGTGGGCCAAAAAGTGGTCAAAAATGGGGAAATTTTACTGCCATAATATAAATCCAGTTGGCCACACTGGCCAAGTGGAAGGTGGAGTAGGGATGGGCATTAGTGCTATTTTCCGTAACAGTTATAACAGTAGCTGTTATGTACAAATAGGTGTTAACTTAAAACTTATACTTCAAATAAGAGATCTAAAATAATTGTCTATAACTTGGAGTTCTTTATTCCCAACTGTAATAATGCAATATAAAAGCTCAATTTTAGATTAACTTACGTGGTGCCTGTTGTATTTGCAGTATTACATGTTACACAAGTTTTCAGACGCGTAAATAGTGTGCGAGTAAGAGTGATAGACTATATTCCTCATGAGCAAATCGCGTCGGGCCGTCGTCGGCCAGTCAAATTTGCTCATGAGGTTGCTTGGACATGTAAGAGCCGGGATTTTGCCAGGATTTTCACTTCGGGAGGTGAAAGTTGAAATTGGGAGTAAGTGGAGTTTTGCACGGTTTTTATGGATTTTACCGCTAAAATTTAAAGTTTGGGGATTGTCGAGAATTTGGAGGTGAAACCCACCACGCGGGGGAAGGAATCTGGCGGAATCACTGCGTTAGAGTAGTTCATAACTTTCGGAACCTATTTTATGCAATTTGCGACTGCGTGTTCCTGTTCGGATGCCAGACAACGAATCAATCTCCCCTGAGCTTCCAGTGTAAACCCCTGAAGTCCTGAAGAGACGGTCTTCGCTGTCAAAAACACGCTTACATATGAGGTGACACCGGTAATAAATAAGAGCACTGAATATATAATGGAAGACCTATAGGGTATCAAGTCTATATTACTTCGACCCACGATCACGGCACCGTTATAAGGAAATATCAAAGAAAGAACGGAACTTCTCTCGAACCGATAAATTATTTTGCTTTAATACCGATAACTGATGCTGCAAGAAAATGATTAGTACATCTTAGGTACATAACTGTCACAGCCACATGCACTTAATATAAAAAACATCCTGAGTTTCTAAAGAAAATAAATGATATAATAATACGAATTGTTTTATTATCAACTTTCTCACATTGACACAAAATTTTATGTATCTTGGGTGCAATGAATATTTACTGTGCCTGAACAATGTATTTAAGGTAAGATAGCGATTCTCTATAACTTTGAACAAAACTAATGAACATTCTGAATCTTGTCAGAGATTTCACACATGAAAATAGGGTACGGTAATGTATCTTATAGTACTTTCAAAGTGTATATATATATAGTAGCGCTGCTTGGCTACTATAATTTACTGAATATGTAACCTTCAAATATACTTTCAGTACCTAATAAAACGTACTTCCTCTAAGTCAATAAACATGAACTTCGGCTATAACACCTCAGATAATTAAGCTTTATTAGCTCAAATAATATTACTTTCCTATTCTATGCTATATTACTTCATTCTGCGTGGAGGAGATCCTATCCTACCTACACATGATATCAGTATACAGTACTTGGCGTACCTACCCTGCAGCGTCTATGAACTATATTTATGCCTTCTTCAATAACATTAGTACCAAATAGGCGATTATTTTCTTTAATATAAGTTCACTATTACGCACGTTTTAAATAACATTTCTTTGTGAAAGTGTTGTCAACATATGTTATGACTAATGAGGTTTGGCACAGTTATTTTTGCTTGAAACATCAAATAATAGCACAATTAATAAGAATATTTCTGCTGCACAAATGTATCAATACAGAATACTTAAATTGGCTTTTCTGTGACCCTGTACATATTTATAATATCAGATGAGCAATAAAAATGCTACAGACACGGTCACATGCAAGAGATCTGTCTGTCCATCTGACTCGGCCTTTTCTCATGTGTAATGCCGGAGTTTCCTTAACACTGCACTTGCTTAATAATTGTCTTTTCTTCCAACATTTCACTTGCTGAATGATTGACTTTTCTCACCATTACCCTCAAACGGAATAATTGCAATATATAGTACTTGTCTCTCGCGTGCGCTGAACTATTTTACACAACCACTCATTACACAAACTGAGTATGTCATCATTACAAATATCATTTCTCGCACATTATAGCTAACCTAGTTGTTCTGCAAGCCCGCATGTCCGGAGTATATTACAGGAAGCCAAAAATAATGGTCAACAATTGTGTGTGTTCGTGGGACAGTATACAGACTTCAATGTCTAAACATAGTGGCAGAGGGAGCTGCATTATTTCCGATGTTCAGTGTTATCTAATATTTTAACAAACTCCTCTTCGCCCCTCTCTTCCTACTTTAGAGTAAAGGAATACAAAGATCTTAGTAGGGGAGGGGAGTTAAGATGGGTTTCTGCGGTGTTAAACACCACATCTCTGTTGTACTACATATAAATTCTGTGTGGCACTCTAGTCTGCGCGTCTGTGTTTCTTTCTCCTAACAAGATCAGGGAAATAGCTTCGGACTATCTTAAAGAGAAATACTGTGGTGAGTATAACATTTCAAACATTAACATCTGTCTGTCTATGTATCCAGCCTCTTCTAATCATAAAGAAATTGGTCTCTCTTTCTTTCTCTCTTTCTCTCTCTCTCTTTCTTTCTTTCTTTCTCAGATGTAAGCATACCATCGCCACTTCCTTTTTCGAACAAAGTTCCCACGGCTCTTTTTCTCTACACCTTTTCTATTTCCGCAGGTCCTACGAACATCAATCATCCCTTTCAAGAAACACAAGTATTACATCTTTTCTAAACTTTTTCCCTCTGGGATGCCGTGTCAACTCACAGACTTCCCTCCCTATAAGGATTACATATTCATTAAATATATTTTCTACCAGTCCCTTTTTCTTTTTCTCACGATCTCTGCCGAATGAGGTGTGAACTCACAAACTCCTTCCTATAAGGACCACATATTCATCGTATATCTGAGCTATTTTCTCCAGATCTTTGACTTCCATCTACCACAACAATTTAATTCTCTTCCCAAGACCCCATTGTGAACTCACAAATGTCTGCCACTGTTGTGCCTTTCCAACCACATGATGGCATTCATTCGTGTGAAACCGTTACATCAAACGTGTGTTCTTTCCTCATCTAGATTTAATATTTCGAAGTGTTTACTCTATTTCGCAGGGTAGGTAAGTATACATGCATTTTCAGTCTTATATCATAGCTGTTTAAACTTTTCTGTTTTATTAATTTCGAATGCACAGACTGCTTCAATTCCATCCCTTCAATACTTCTGGATGCATAAGTTAATTTGTTCTTCAGGTTTTGAAAGTCTGCTTCGATTCCCCCAAACCAGCCATAATAACTCAACTGTTGTGATATTATTAATCAATCAGTCCATAAGTAACTTCTGAGCGAAGTGTATTTTTGGAAGTTAAAATAAAAACATTGGAATGTTGTGTTGTGGACTGATAAGAAAAATCTTTATATTCGAATTGATAATATAGAAAAAGCACAAAATAATCAAGTTAGTTTCTTGAACATAGTCTATAAATATAAGAAAATCATGAAAAAATGAAATAAGGCTTCTATTTACTTCCAATTTGACAGCTTGTAATGCAAGTTTCATGAGGGGTCAAAATAACCCCATTGGCTGTTCTAGGTATATACGATTCTCAGACGTTCGAGTATTAAACGTTGATAGTAGAGATTAATATAATGGTATCAAGTTTAAAGCTAGTTGATTTCCAGAAAGTTGGCTAGTTACCGTGGAAACACTTTAGTCGAGTATTATCAGTGTGCCAAATTAGGTTAGTATCCGTTTAACGTTCCAATAGGAAATACAGATCTGTTGCTTAAATAAGCTTCGCTCCAATATTTAAATTTTGATACTATGCAAATGGTGAATAGTGTAACGATCTAATTTGCTATAACTCCTAGGGACAGACCATATACTATCATACGAAGTTTGAAATAAGTTGACCTAGCTTCTCACGTGAAAGGAAAATGTAAGTTAAAAAAAAATCTCCTTACCATGGACACAGCAACGATGAGGACGTTTTAGTGCTGCTAAAAGATGGACGGTTAATCGCTCTCTTACCATACCAATTGTATACAGATTAGATACATTCGTTCTCGAATCATGATGTGATTCCACCAGACCTCCCCCCCCTCTGTGGGGGTATCACCCCCTAAATCATCAAGAACGCCCCCCCCCAACTTTAATATTTTTGGAGTCAAAAATCGATATAAACCGTCCGAAACTCTACTTACACCCTACCGTAACTTTACATTCCCCCAAACTGAAAATTCTGGCGGAACCCTTGGAATGATGTTTAAAATTGTGTTCTTTGGAAAGAACTGTTACCATGAATATTGAAGTCAGATCACAATAAAAAAAATTATGTCACTCACAGGCTTCTCGAGTTCTATCACTATGCGAAATATAGTGAAGACCCGTTCAATACTTTAGAAGACGTTCATGTACAAGAAACAAGGGAAATACAGAATTAACAGAATGCTCAACTTTCTAAATGAGAAAAATTTCCACAAGTTACTTTTATGTATGTGCGTGTACATCATATTTATTTGAAACTAATAGTCACTTATCCTGTTTACATGCTTTTAATTAATTGTACGAGATACCTCCAGTATTTAGAAGCATTCGAGCTTCTGTTGGTAGTAGGTACAGAGCGAATTACACCTTTCTGTTAGATATAGTGTAACAATTACCGGTAGTTTGACACATCCAAATGTGGCTTAATATGTGCCAGATTTTGTGCATAGTAATCCATATCGATTTAAAGAAATGCCAATCCTATATCATCTGAGTAGATTGCATATTTCTGTATCTGTGTTTTGAACGATTGAGTACTAAAGCAGCGTTAGCTGAACTTCGTCCTGTAATAAAGACTAATTCTAATCAAACATTGACTTTACATGATGGTAGTGTTGACAAAGTGATTTATAAAACCGTGCCTGGCAGCACTTTCATATTTTCTTTTCAGTTGATTTCAAGTCACGTTAGATACTGCAAGCATTTTCCACGTTATTCTAAGAAGCAATAAAAATAATTTTATATCAAAAGTATGACAAAATAATAAAATACAAATGTGATGTGTTTGTAGTTTATTTGATTTTATATTAACATGGCTATTCGAAACCAAGGATACAAACAGAAGTGTGATGTGGCGTTAAGAAAATGAACAGAAAGAATAATACGTTAGCACATAATTAATATATTAATCTTTAAGATTTCATAATATCTGTTGTTCTATTTATTTTTGCAGATATATTTGCATAGCCCTTACAGTTATCCGAAAGTTACCAATGGAGCCTTTGTACCTTTTTCGAAAGGAAAAGAAATGGGCATGAAAGTATCTCTGGTACATACCTTCAGCACATCTGTTGTAAGAAGTGCTGATATTTCGACGCGACACTGTGTATTTACAGACGAAGTGCCCCTGAAACTCAGCAAGGAATATCATCAGGATACCTGTTACTTGGAATGTCGTATTGAATTTCTGAAGAGACATTGCAATTGTACGCCGTATTTCTACCCAAGGCTAAGTAAATATCCTTAACATTTAAGTTCCTTAGTAATTTTTAAGTAATTCATATACCTTGAATGAAGTTAATTAACTCTTATGAATTTGTTTAAAACTTCTGTACTAAAATATACATGTAGAATGCTTTCAATGTAAATCAATCCTAAATTTTATACAAGGTTCTCGACTATTCCTATTAAAATATCATCATCAACAAAAACAGCTCAAGCATGACAATTCTAACCCTATACTAATTCCTTATGTAGCTCTGTATTCAAAATTTGTGGACGCTCCCCTATTTTTTTAATTTTTTTTTACTTTCAATAGTTCTTGCCTTTTTCGAAAGTGATTAATGGCTACTAAGGGTCTAAAATTGCAACAAATACTTTTGATTGTAAGCACTGACTTTAGGCTACAGTTAGTTGTACGATTCTCTCTCTCTCTCTCTCTCTCTCTCTCTCTCTCTCTCATGTAAGTTGACAACTTTTCTTTATCAAAGCATTAGGTTTGTTTTAGCACTTCAAAACAGTCAGTTTCTTGCTTTCGTGAATACAGTTTGGTAATTTCAAGTAAAAAAAAATCAGTATGCGATGAGTCACAAGAATGAGCTATTTACATGTTTTACCACTGCGCTTTTAGTTTCCATTTAATTTGTGTGATTTCTAACGCACCTAGTTCAGAAAATCTTACGTCAACACTAGATTGGTTCACTGAAGGTGCTTTACGTCTACTATACTTATAACTTCATTATGTAGGGTCATCCCATAAGCATAATGCCATTTTTAGTACAACAAAGCAAAATACGAATACATACCTGGAACGCAATTTTTAGTCATCATAATAATCACCTTTATATTCTAAAACTCTCTGTCACCTACCAACAAGGTCTGAATACCGTGCTTAAAGAAAACTCTGGATTTAGACCAAGAAAAGAAAACGGTCACTGTTCGCTGCCTGTTTCCTACGTTTTTCAGTGCTTTCCCGTTAATATGCTTTTGGAGACTGCGAAACAGATTGAAATCAGTTGTCGTAACGTCCCGTAAATACAGAGAGGGGGGGGGGGGGGTTCACAACCAAATACCTGCAATTTTCAACAAGTTTTCTTGTCACATTTGGGCGGGTGTTGTCTTAATGTAGATCTCTACTCCGATTCTTTAGTTCTGTGGTATCAATTCAAAATTGATTATGCCGCACATACCTAAAAAAAAACACATAAATTTGTGTAAGTTGAGTTCTTGTTTTTCACTGTTCCTACTACACACTGGACGTCCTCTGAACAAAACAAAAATTTCAGCTCTCACGGAGAGGCAAGATGAAACATGGGAACAAAAATATGAAAGACAAGGGCCTCCTTTAAGGCCACCACACTTTTTCAGGAAAACCAGTACTTGTTTACTAAAGAAATTCAACTTCCAAGACAGGCAATGCTCTGGCTTCCCCAGATTCATGGTTTCAATGTGCAAATAGCTTTTATTTTTTTTTATTTGTTATTTATTATTATTATTATTTTGCACATTTCGATGTGTAGATCTATTTCCTATTCAAGTTGTGCTATCACATCATTATAAGACGTTTGCCCCCATAATGTTTACTTTGCCTGTAACATCGTGAAGAATGTCGTGACTTCTTGTGGACTTTTTGTTACCCACACGAAAACTAAGCTGTTGTTTCCTATTTCCATGAGAAATTATTTACTGATTTCCTACCATTTACTAACCTGCCTCAATATCAGCGTATGTAAGATTTCTGCCTCTAGCCGAACTTAAATTCGGATGGTTTAAGTGATTAAGTGCTGTTCAGCTTAATATGATATGTCCACAGTGTAGAATGTTGCTTTAATCGGCTATTTATTCTTCTCTTGTCATTGGGAATTTCCGTCACTGCCTATCACCACTACCTGTTACGAATATTTTTTTCTGTTCTAAAAACAGTGAAAAACTACTTTCGGTCATCAATTTCCGATTACCAACTCGCTCGTTGATGATTTGCCTGTGAAACGGAAAGAGGTTTAAAAAAAATCTATTGACGATATTGTTAATTATTGCTAAGAACCTTTGATACATTAGAACTTTCCATTTGCTGCAAATAACGCTTGATATAAAGTTAACAGTTTTAAACTTTCCTTATATTTATATCAGATATGAATGTTACTTGTTTTTAGCTATATGATATTAAGAGCGAATAGATGCGTGTGAATCAAAATTAGGAGGGTGTAAGAGGAGTTTGCACGTTTCCTGTCGAGTTGTGACCGTGCCTTTTGCAGTTTGGATTACTCTCGAGGATTTAGGTGATGACAACCCTCACAGGGGGAATCTGGCGGAATCACTGATTACGTATATGCAAAGCATATGCGTATATCAACTCATATTTGTATTTTATGTTGTGGTAAAGGAATTATGTTTTGTGTCTGGTCACCATTCAGCGAAAATGGTTCATTTCTGTAACGTTTCAATAAGACAATACGCTGTTCCTTCTGGTGTGTTGTCAATTTAAGATGTACTCATCCCCCCCCCCTACTTTGATAAGAAAAAACTTCAAGATGGCGGTGAATGGAGCAATGACGTACTGTGGTAAATTCTTCAACTCTTTGACGTGGATTCTCCTCAAGTTCCTCCTAGAATGCCGTCGTCCAGCACCACGGATCGTCCTATCAAGTTGTCATAGCATACTATTGAGGCTGGTATTTGCAGATAGAAATTTTGTAAACTGTCTCTACATTTGCGGACGTTAAGCATCACATGACCATATTCGATATTGATTCTTATGCTACTTCGTTTTTAGAGAGCTCATTAAATATAACGTGCCGTAACTTTTCTTCAGGCACTGCCATGTTCATTGGCACACAAGTTACTGCAGACCATTCTCACACCGAGCATGGACACACAATGAACTACCTACCATACACACAGCTCTAGTCTTGCGGTCTTACTGAAGTTCGTAATTTGCCCGTCGTACTACGTCGTACCATTCGAGTATCATCCTAAAAACTACGTTGTTTAGGAGGTAACTATCCCAGCTGATTAGCCGATAATTAGATGAAATATTATTTTATCACTAGGTTTTAACCGGTAAGGTACGAAAATGACACCCATAAACCCAATCTTTTAGAAAATTTTGAACAGGATTTTTTTTTCCTATTTGTACTTTACATGGTAAGGATACACTTGTCGTGATAAAACCGCTGTGAGAATATGGCCCAACCTTCGAGTAATGACAATAGGTGAAGGGCTACATTTGGCGGTGGTATAAGAATCATGGACGCCATCTTGGGTTCAGCTCGAGGATTTTAAATAGGAAGGGGGGCGGGTAACATATCATTTTAGGCTAGCTTATTCCCAGAAATTGAAATATGAAGCTGTTTAACACCTACGTTTATTTGTTTAGGAGACATTGATTCTAGAAGTTACAATTTGGCGTCCTATCATATGTGCAGCAGGTTTATATATATATATATATATATATATATATATATATATAATCGTAATTGGCAATGAGTAGCACGAGTTTCAACGGTGGTGCAGGTATGCTGGACCCGTTGCTTGAGATGGCTTAGGTGTTTGACTGTGTCACGATACACCATCCATTTTAGATGTTTCCACAGTGCAAGGCAAGGTGTCTGAGAGCAGGTGAACGAGTGGGTAACGCGCTAGGCCATCGCGAAGCGAGCGAACGTTCCGAAAATTGAAGGCACAACCTGAAAGTAAGAACTGAAATTATACTGTAACATTACTGGATAAATCAAGGCCCTTACCGGAAATTTTTAACAATATAGAAAATACGACGCATTTGCAAATTCTTAACCTGATCGATCAGGTTTTACTTATGACATTCATATTACACGAACGATATCATATAAAGAGAAGAGAAGTACTTCAACACATGTTCATAGTGCTAACAGAACAAGACACTCATGTACAATTCAACTTATAATATCTTAAGATGGAACTTTGCATTTTCCACCTTTGGTTTTCTTACAAGAGAATAAGAGAATTGGTCCCTTTTTTATCCACGACCCATGAGGATTTTATGAATACGACTGGTTTTGCGTGTTAGCCAATATTGCTACCAAATTGAGCACATGTTGTAGGACGCCAAGCTGTAACTTCTAGAATCAATATCTCCTAAACAAATAAACATAGATGTTAAATGATTTCATGTTTCAATTTCTGGGAACAAACTAGCCTAGAATGATAGGCCACATGAACCCCTTCCTGTATAAAATTCTTGAGCTGAATCCAAAATAGCGGCTTTCAAGATGGCGTCCATGATTCTCATACCACCGCCAGATGTAACCCTTACCTGTTGTCATTACCGGAAGGTTGGGTCATATTCACACAGCGGTTTTATCACAACTGTCTTCATAATTATTCCTTAACATCTACAAATAGGCTCAAATCGATATTTCAAACACATTCCTGTTAAAAATTTCGAAAAAGATTGGGTTTGTGGATGTCATTTTCGTGCCTTACAGGTTAAAACGTATTTTAAAAAAAAAAAACATATAAATATCAGCTAATCAGTTGGAATAATTCCATCGTTACTATGATAAAAAAAATATGAAAACTGAAAAATAATTGAATAGGAGAAACTAACGAAGTAATTAAAGTTGACCGTAGTATTGTTTAAACGCCCTATTTATTGATTTGGTAACATTAGTAAAAAAGAAAATATGAGAATTTTGATTACAATACGATCACATGTCGATTTTTTCTCTTTCTAGAGGACTTGAGGTAGATTTAATAGGGGGCGATATAGATGCACTACAAAGGAACACCGATGTCTTAGTAGAAGCATGCAATGAGATAGGTAAACATAGATAAAACAAAGTACATGATAACGGCCCGAAACAAGGGAATGAAGGAAATTAAATACATAAGAATTAGGATTGAAGTCACAGAGAAAGTAAACAAATTTAAATACTTGGGAGCATACGTAACAAGCAAACATGAGGTAACGGAAGAAATAAAAAGTCATTTAATATCGGCTAACGCATGTTTCTATTCAGTCCAAAAATCACAAGTTTAAGTTCTAACATCGCGATTAATATCAAGTAAATTGAAATTGAAAATATACAGAACTTTTATTCTGCCGGTAATACTTTACGGTTGCGAAAGTTGCAGTACGACCCTAGCAGATGAACATAAATTACGTGCGTTTGAAAATAAGGTTTGAGGAAGATATACGGGCCGAAACGAGATGAGATGACTGGAGAATGGAGGAGACTGCATAATGAAGAACTAAGGTGGGCAGGCCATGTAGCTCGGATGGGAGAAAAACGAAGATTATATTCTATCCTGGTTGGAAGGCCGAATGGAAGGAGACCATTGGGAAGACCGAGACGTCTTTGGGAGGACAATATTAGAAGAGATCTTCGAGAAGTGGGTGTTCGTGATGAAGAGTGGCTTAATGTTGCCCAGGATACAATCCAATGGCGAACGTTTGTTACTGCGGCGATGAACTTGCGAGTTCCATAAGCCATAGAGTTAGTTAGTTAGAGGACTTAAAGTTGGTGATTTAATAATTTAAGTCGTTTAACCTAAGCAACATGAAAAGCACAAATAAGAACACAAATAACACTTGTTTCTTTAAAAGAGAACAACATTGTATAATTTGAATAGTGAGAAGTGGAAATTAGTGCCAATAAATTATTAAGAAAGTTAATCTAGATATTTCAACTTATTTAAATAGCATCTAGTGTCACGTAACGTAGACATATCTTTTAAACAAAAATAAACTTTGAAGCTTAAACTTCTCTCAACCGCAGTATTAAACATGAGAAAACAAGTTGGGTATTTTGAATACAACGTCCCATTGATAATTATGATAATAACGCTAGCAAATTATTTCCAAGAAAAAAAAACAACTTGTTAGTATTCCAAACATGTATGGTTCATTTGCAGGGGATAACCAGTACTAGAGAGGAGTAATACAGTCTCTTTTATAAGATCGCGTAGGTGCTTTTATAATATTGGACTTTGTAGTATTCATTTTCCTACCATATAGCATTGTTATGTTACAAGACTTCATTTATTATGCATCAGAAAATGTTTGTATATTTCTGCTAATTGAAATAGTTTATACTTGTTATAGTAAAACAAATATATCCAAATTCTTTGTTCACAAAGTTAACAAATAAGTTAAAAAATAATTTGAATATTTTTTTTTACTTCGAATTAAACCATAGAGTAAATATGTTTATGTGATTTCAGTACTGTTAAAATTTATCTATAATGATATTCGTTTTCATTTCAGATACTCGTGAGTGTGGGATAGAAGACATCTACTGTCTTCGGGATCACGATAGTTAGTATTGTGTACTAATTCTTCATTAACGAAGAAGTAATCCTTCTTTAAGTCATATAATGCACTAGTTTTGTCTTTCAATCTGCCATTATTTAAGTGTTATGTACAACTGTTATTTTCTCCATGTTAAGGCTAGGGTATTGAGTATACTATGCATTTTCCCTTGAACGAATTTTAGCTTAATGTTATTATTCTGATTTTGCAATTATTAATTATTACGAAATTTAGTTAAGTGCCATTCTTTGGTATAATTTCAGTAGAAGTTGACATTCTAAAGTCAAATTCAGAGTAATATTAAACATGCCGATTTTCAGGATGACCGTCATGATTATCAAATTCTGCAACTTGTAGAGATGTTACTACCAGCGGCCGACCATACTGATTGAGGTTTTTGCAGAATTTTTCCTTATTCATACCAGGAAAATTCCAGGATGACTCCTTTAGGTCCTTGAAAACTCCTTCCCGCATCCATTCCCCTCCTATATCTCGGCCTCAGCCATAGATACCAAAGGCAAGGATATTCAATGTAACGTTACTTACTGAGGGTAGCTAACATCCGTGTCAGCTTATATTCTTTTGTAATAATAATGATATTACCACCATATCACATCATTGTGCATTTCAATTCATTTCTCTCTTCGGTTCATTTCGTCCATCTATTGGCCGTTGCAAGTATGCAGTTCATCCTATATACGCTTACGCACAATGTTCCT
The DNA here is from genome assembly GCA_022664845.1 of Lepisma saccharinum. Lineage (NCBI taxonomy): Eukaryota > Metazoa > Arthropoda > Insecta > Zygentoma > Lepismatidae > Lepisma > Lepisma saccharinum. The sequence goes on from JAGDQP010009537.1 coordinate 50,430, forward strand.
GATCTATTGTGTAATGAAATTACTGATATCCGTTAACCACTATAATTGTATTTATGTCCTTTAAACATCTTTTCTCCAAGAAGTGGAGAAGATGTGGGAAAGAGGTCAGCCCGGGCCTAGTTTAAAAGTATACTCCTTACATTAGTCTGTTGTTTATAAGGGAAATGGACACTGAAAATGTGGGAATGAAAGTATATAAATCAAGTTTTATTACCTGTGAAACCTAACGTATTGAACTACCTATATAATATTAACGGAGGGCAAACTATTGATCGGATCACAATAATTGAAATTTAATAGCAAAAACCGAACAAGTAAATAAATTTGCTTTTTGAGATAATGCCCTCTTGGTCTTTACGACTACTATCTGGTGCTAAAATTTATTCATCAACAGTGAAAAGATTTCAATATACAAACAATAGAACACATGGAAAGCTACCGAGCGACCGTAGCTCAATTGCTAGATTCTTAGCTATGGAAAGGTCCTGAAATTATCCCAGTGGGCGCCCATCCTGACTCAGGCTTTCCCATGGTCTTTTCTCTGGCATACCGTGCATTTCCCGTGACGGTACTTACTTACTCGACCTTGGTCGACTCCTTCCCAAAATGCCCTCCCCTCTCTATTCTGCTCTAAACCTGAGATTCCTAAATGACATAAGTAAATTCAGTTGACATGGAAAGCCATTAATATTCTTTACAATTCAGGCAGTTTGCTCCTACTTTCTCAGTGAGTAACAGGTTTTTGAACTTATCTTGTTTTACTGCTAATCCTTGAATCGTATATTTCTAAGTGGAATCAGTGTAGGAGTACAAGTTTTGGAGAAATTATAGAAAACGTTTGAACTTGAAAATAATGAAGTTATATAAGTTTAATGTTAGTTAGAAGGTTCGATGGTTCATAATTGATTCTGAGTCACGAGATTGTATCGCCATTGCAATATACATATATGTTATTGTTCAGTAACCGTCCTTTTAAAAAGTTGAAGAAAAGAAAAAAAATATTTCCTCTTATTACTAAATCATTTGTTTCTAAACTAGCATAAAATTCACTGAATACATTATCAATTAGGTTCTTGATGACACACACGTTTCTAGCACTGATTTCTCAATGAAAGAGAAAAATATATATCACATTTAATTTAGTAACCGTCTTGGTTCCATTGTTCACTGGCCACTTTAGAAGGTCATGATAGTATTCCAATCGCACGTCAGGCGCATAATGCTTTAGTTTTTCAAAATCGTTAACTGTATTGAACTTTCCTGATTGATACACTAGTGTCCTTACGGACGAGTCCGTGATTGATGCCCTTAAAAAATTAAATTTTGAGTTCCCTACAAAACTTAGAACACTTTCTTTATTCATACCATTATAATACCAATATGTGTAGCTATATTTGTATTTTCTAATGCTGAGTGATGTCTTTCAAATATATACGATTCACTTGTGATCTGACAAAATAACATTTCCAAATACAAGAAGCTCAGAAGTAAATTGGTACGAGAGATATTGAAAAGCAGAGGAAATTCGAATTCATACCTTATATAAAATAATATATGCGACACGCAATTCATGGTTTCGCAAATGGATAATAAGACCTAAATTAAAAACATATATATTGATATATTGTGACATATATTTCCTTTCATATACAAAAAAGACAAACTCGAATGTTTTAACTTTTTCAAATTGTCAATGACATTTTGATCCTTTTGCTTCTGAGACCCTAATATCAAATAGATTTGTGCTCTACCAAATTGATAATCCTGAGCACTGCTCAAATCAAAGTAACTGCTTAATTCTTTATAGATAGAGTACGTTTGAAAGCTTGATAAAGAAAAGATGGGAAAATGTGAGATGGCAGAATTATATAGAGATTCTGGCTTTTAAATGTGGTATGAATTTGTAGATTGATCTTATTCAGATTACAGCCAACTTACATTATTCAGGATCATGGTCAAGACATGAGAGGGAACGAATACCAAGGAATATTAATCTGTACTTGAGTGATATCAATGTTCTTCCACAAAATAAATCCATGTGTACAATTTATAATGACACTTAAGATTATTGAACTATGTTCAGCGAAAGCCGTAAATGGGTATTCTTTAGTAATATTGTTAATATAAGGTGTATTATACATGTGCGTTAAATACTATAATTATAGTACGCTTGTCAGCAATCGTAGCATTGTCATTTGGAGCTGTTGCGCATAGTAGCACTTTACAATGCAAACCATCATTCTAGTATAGGAATTTACGCATATTTGGTTAGTTGAACAATTCAATGTTAGCGTTGCTAGGTACACTGAAATCATGCCTAAACGCTACATACGTACATAATAAAAGGTAAACACTTACAAGTAAGTGAAAACTAACTACATGAGAGAGTGTTGTTCCCTGCGCAACCTCGTATAAATAAAGTATGGTGGTACAGTACGTAGCAAGCTCTCCCAAAATTAGTGTCAACTTTGGGAAGCACAGCATCATCTGTGCGAATTTTGTGTCCCTTGAAGATAAATTGTGTTTGTAAGAGGGACAAGTTTGATTTGTTGTAGCAAATAAAATTGTCAGCCATCAACTGAATTTGTCTCTAGGGTTAATAGTACGAGCAGATTTTCCTGCCGACATCCATTGGGTTTCTTGTTACAAGATGAGTAGATAAAGCATGAAGCCATGAGGTTTCGTTATACTGTAACATGCAATTAGCCAGATAACTTAATAAACAGTGTGTCGTGTACCTTGTGCTACAACAGCATCATGTACCATATGCCACCTGCCGACGCTACACCAGTGAAGCATAAAAAATGAAATTAGAATACTGTTTCTTGTTTTAGGGTTTTGCATAAAGAACATTAATATGACACAGCGAAGCATGGAAGTAATGCACTAAAGACAGCTTTGGCAAAAGAAAGTTCTGGATGTCATTAATGTTGACGATCCAGAGAAAAAACTTTTCTTCAGAGAGTGAAAAAGATTTCGGAATCAATAGTGCGGTTTTTTTCTCGACATGGGCTACATTTTGTCATCAACGGGGAAAATATATATTTCATTGAGTTGAACTGTATCTAATTCCAGCTGGCACAAGATACCCGGGCAGCTTGTACAGTTACTTACAAAAGTAAATGGAGGTTGCAATTACAAGAAATAGTAGCATTTTCCTCCAAGAGAATTGTTGCACTGTACGCCTCATAGTCAGACAACGAACATGACAGTACAAATATGCTTCGAAACATGGCATACCAGGATATTCCTCCATTTGGAGCGAGAAAGAATTGACTTGTTCAGCACCATTTAGAGAACCCCGAGATAAACAGAAATCCCATTCACGTTAAGTTTTAAGAGATAGGAATTAATGCAAAGAAAGAAAAATGGTAATATGGACATTGCAGAAATCGCCGCTATGCATTGTTCACACACACGTCACACACACACACACAAACGCACGCGCAGAGAGAAAGGGAGAGAGAGACAGAGAGAGAGAGAGAGAAAGAAACAAAGAGAAATCATGGAACAAGACGGGGAAAGAGCGAAAAAGAGAGGAGGAAACAAGTAAAGAGGGAAAGAAGAATGTCATAAGACATGGATATTAATTAAATTTTAACACTTATGAATACACAGTCTCCGTCTCTCCCTCCTGCCCCCTCTTTTTCTGTCTTTTATATTTTTACCTTTGCGGGATAAATCTCCTTCAGTAGCAATAGTGAGTATCATTTACAGCGCTAAATTTCTAGAAGACAATATTTGGAAAGCCGCTCGTAGAACGATTCAATGACCTTGACAATAAGAGTTTGACAAGCTGACCTCTTAGCTACACAGCAATTAAATTCGCTACACTCAGTGGTTTATATATACTGTATATATATATATCCTAGATTTCAGAACTATCTTTCAAAAAAAGTAAATCCCACTTGCTGGTGGCGCGCTTATTCTCCAATTCCAACCAGTAAGAATAAATATAAATGTATAAAAAATTCTGCGTTCAAAGTGCTTTTGGCAGAAGTGCGTGATGTAAACGATTGGGGATTTAAGTACAGCACCAGTTGCCAGCTGCCTAGCTTGTCGTATTGGTAAGATGCTGGCTTACGAAATGAAATCCCAGGTTCGATTCTCAGCGGGCGGGCGAGACATTCCTTCTTCATTTTTTAAAAAAAATAAAAAATAATTGATTATTAATAATTCCTTTCTTGTTTTTTTAAATTTGTTCTTAAAAGTGCAGTTTTTTGTAAAAAAAAAGTTGAATTTTTTTTCTTGTTCTTGTCTTGAAAATATATTTTTCTAGTTTCGAATTTATTATTAATAATTGCTTCTTCCATTTAGTGTAGATTATATCCGAACAAAAACACAAGAGGTGCAAAAAGTGGAGCCAAGTTCTTTAGCCCTAAAAAGGTGTGAAATGGGAGACGGATGAGCCAAGTTCCTTGGTGACAGCATGGAACAGGAATAAAGGAACTTCGCGCGAGGTGGCAACAGCCTTAGGGTTGGTGGCGGTGGACGTAGTGGGTTTTAGGATTCCCACCACCCTTATAACTTGAGGATCATGAACCTTGCCAGCTCGCTCCAAGTTTCTTTGTTCCTGTTACATGCTGTCACCAAGGAACTTGGCTCATCCGTCTCCCATTTCACACCTTTTTAGGGCTAAAGAACTTGGCTCCACTTTTTGCACCTCTGGTGTTTTTGTTCGGATTTCACAGCTTTTTGTAGGTGTATAATATATATACTCGCTCTCTCGGCCTCGTTTAGGTCCTCGCCCCCCGTAGCTGGCTGCGGCCTTAACTTCGAGTTTTTGGGTACTTACGCCCCTTTATCGTAACCACTCTCCAGGACACTGTGCTTCCATGTTGCAGATTTTTTCCCATACCCACCACCCGTTTGAATGAGATATTTATTGAAACATAGGGAAGCTTTGCCATATTTATTGTAACCTACTTGTGATGATACAGCAAATTTGCTTCCTGCTGGCGGCCCTAAAATCCACCACCACCAACCCTAAGGCTCGAACATCATCTGGTGTTTTGCTCGGATTTCACAGGTAACATGTAATCTGCCCGCAGTGCCCCGTAATGGACTTCTGGCCTTTATGGCCACTTTCGTCCTTTGATTTATTTTCATAATTGTGTGATCAGTAGTTTTTTATATTTGATTAATTGAAACGGATTGATAACGAACGCAACAGCACCCACCACAACAAACACCAAGATCATCCACGAGGCTTCCTCATGTTCTTCTTTAATTGGTCCACTGGAATTTTCTTCTCTGCTTGGGGTGACCATCGATCAGGAATCATTCCCAGCAACTTGTATATATTTTGATTAAATTTTGATTAATTGTGATTAATTGTGATTAATTGCACAGGATTCTTAAAATTTTGTAAGAGATTAATATATTATTTGAATTGAAGACCACCCAACTTTATGCACATTGAGTCCCATATAAGAGTTGTTAAAGGAAGGGTATTTAGTGATTTAGAAATAATTATTTTGTTCTTCATTTTTTTTTTTTTTAAACTTGTGATACGTTTCATCCCTCTGTGAGTAGGCAGCCCGTCGCACTCCGTGTTTTTAATGAAATATGCAATAAATTGTTGGAGATGATTTGTAGAAAATCTTTCTTCCCTGTGTAATTTCTATTTTTCTAGTTTGATTTTTTGAGTTATAATCTTCTATGTGACATTGTTTGAGCAATCCGGATTCTTCTTCATTTTCTTAAATTTTTGAAATGGTTCAATTCCTATATAGATGTGTCCATCCACTGATTTAATGATCTTTAGGTGACGATCGTAGATTTCCTCAGAAACTTGATTAAGAACATTTTGTATTAATAATGAATCTTTTGCATGAATCATAGAGAGAACCGTAGACATCCATCATAAAATGTTTTGAGTGTTATTTTCTAATAGTTTGAAATTTAGTTTCAAGATTTTCTATTTCTGTTCCATTAACTTTGGAATAATTAATTGAGTTGGTAGTTTCCTGTTGTTTTTCTTCTGTAGACTTGAGTGATGTGGATGTACTGTCTCCATTTCTGTATATTTTATATTTATTATGTTCATCCCTGAGAGGTCTTTTAGGGCAACTTGTAGCCGCAATTCTATATCCCTTAATTCTGCAGGTAGCACAATAATCCTTCTTTGGGGTAATTTCACATTTGTAACTGAGATGAGAAGCCCCGCACTTATAGCAGTGTGGCTCATTAACGCATTGTTTTTCTTTGTGGTAGTGCATACAGGTGTGACATGGGAAAGGTCTGGCTGAATTACGTGATTCCTCAACGTGGTATCTACTTCTTCCTATAGTTAGACCGTTTGAAATCAAATAGCTGATAAATTTGGGATCCTTAGAAAATAACCTGACCATAGGCAGAGGGCCTCTATCGTTCCTTATTCTTACGACACCCGTGACAGGTAGCTTCCTTTTCAACAGTTGCAGTTTTAATTTGTTTAAATCTACATTTGTGGGCAAATTTCTAATGACGCAAGTGAATGATGTGACTGTTTTTCTTCTTGGAGGTACATGTAATTTAGTGTTGTATGATAAAAAGGAAGCCTCCTTTCCGAAGTCCGTTTCCTTAAACAGTTTTAAGAATTTATCTTTATCCTCATTACTTTCAAAATGTATTCTAATTCCGGTCATTCTTTCGGTTGGATATGCAATATACTTAATTTCTGTTGATTTCAAAGCAATAAATTCTTCAAGATTGTATGGGTTAGTTAATTCCGTGTCAATTTTCTTAATTATTATTACTGATTTTTGATTTGTTTGTTTACTACTTGCAACGTCATTTTGTTTATTTGTGTCATCTTCAGTTTGGTTATTAATACTAGTTGAACTTTCGTTATCGCTGATATTCTCTGCAACATCAAGAGATGAATCCGCCTCATAACAAGAACATGGAATTGTTTCTATAATTTGCTTTACATCGTCTTTGGAAAATGTGGTTAACCCTATAGTTGTCTTTTTTCCGAAGGCATTATTATTAAATGCATAATAAAATTCCTGAGCATCCTGTTCACTGGAGAAGTAAATTAATAAGCCCCTATGGCTATCAGAGCCTGAAATGATGTAAGTTCCAATCTTTATTTTACTTGTCAGTAACTTATTTACATTGTTTGGATTCCATAAATACTTTTGATCTATATCTTCAATTATAATGGCACGAATACTATCTGGAAACTTTGAAAGGGTGCTGACAGTAGGAGAGAATGCTTTATCTCGTTTGGTGGTTACATTTTCCTCTAATACTGAAGACGACTCTGAATTATGTGAATCATCACTAGCTATGGATCTGTTATCATTATCTCTACAATCTGGGTTTTTAAAATACAGCATTACTTTGTTCTTAGTGAGATTCGTTATAAGATGTTGAGAAGACTTGCTCCTAGTTTCTATTTGACTCTCACGGATTGTTTTGTCAACTTCTTTTCTATTCCTGTTACGTCCTCTCTTCTTTGAATTACCTTCCATTGTTTGAGTGTATTTAGAATGGAATGGGTAAAATCTTAGTGGAAACTATCAAGGGAATTTAGGATTCAACTCTTATACAATCTACAACCCGCTATAAAGTTAGTGAAAATGGCCCTTAAAACGGCAACTTAGTCCCGACCCAATTAGCCTATGCCTTCAATTCTCGTTTCTGATATTATTTAAATTAGGTTAGGTATTTAATTAATTCAGGGATGGTGATCTACTTTAGTTAAATTAAAATATTTGTGTCTTTAGCCTTTATTTGGACTATAGCTTTACTCGCATCCGCAGAACGTAAGACATACGTCTCTCTCGTTTGAGTCCCAACGCTCCTCTGGATTTCACAGCTTTATATACGTGTATATATATACTGGGTTCGCCTCGCTGGGTGTGCTGCCCCAGAATTCCGTGTGCACCCCAACTTCAAAGTTTTAGGGCTACGCCCCCTTTATTGTGATCAGACTTTCTGGGGACTGCGCCCCATGCTGTGCAGACCTTTTCTCATATCGCCTCGGGGGTTGCACGCTCATAGCGGTGGTTTGATCCATTTATTGAAACATTTTCGTGATGGTACACCTTCATACCAAATTTCGTTTCTCTAGCTTCAGTGGTTTGGAAAATGGTATTTGGGCGGCTATGTTGAATTAAAGAAAGCGATTTTTAAAAAGTTTTCTTACATTGCCGTTACCTACTTGTGATGGTACACCTTCATACCAAATTTCGTTTCTATAGCTCGAATGGTGTGGAAAAAG
>JAGDQP010009538.1:0-22712 GCA_022664845.1 Lepisma saccharinum
CTCTGACCTTATTGAAGGAACCATCACAACATTTAAGTCAGGTGTGAACAATGAAAAGCTTGTCAGGATAACAGTCACTGTAAATTGAACATGCCCCACTCTATCGACTGCTATCATTCAATTCAATTCCCTACACCCTTCTTGGTAGGAAAACGAAAACGATCATAAGAAGTACTTAGCAACTATTCATGTTTTAAGACAACTTAACAATTTTGCAGAAATACGAAGTCTTCCTTTCTGCAACAGATTTGTAGGATATCACACTTCCTTGTATTGTATAGGCATACTCTCATAGCCCTGATTGAGTTTCGGCATCATCTTTCTGAGGTTTTGATATACGTTCAACATCTTTCGCATTACTGCCTCGTCACAAATTAATGCATCATCCGTTTATCATTCAAACATCAGCGACAAGCATTGTTTGTACTGCAGACGAAACGAAAAAAACAAACAAACAAGACGTCACTTCCGCTTTCGTCAGCCGCCATTTTAATTCCAGTGACCTGCGGTTAGACGCTAGTGTTATTTCAGGACATGTAACAATGATGTATATGCTGATGTCCCTTTCCTGAAACTCGGAGTAAAACCGCTGCTATTGTGAAATCACCAAACTTGTACAACAAACCTGTTGCTGTCAATATCAAGGAAGTTCGAAGTGTAGAAAAGTTACTGCCTCTTATCCCTCTTGCACATCAAGAACCTATTACAGATATGATGTCTAATGGTCAACACAGAAGATGAAGAACCACTAGGCAATAGTATTACTGATTCAGAGTGAGCTTTTACCTTTCCCTATGTTAGCTTTTATTGCAGTATAAACAGTTTTTAGTTTCGGGCTCTTTCTTATGTATTGTTCACCATTTGCATCTCTGAGTTTATTTTACGTTCTTGTGGTACAAAAACCATATAAGTGCGTTTTCTTAACAGGTGAAAGTTGAAATATTGGAGTTTCGTGCAAAAATAACACACATCCACAACATTTATTCAAGTACTGGAGCAAACAGAAGATGACTACACAACTGTTTTCTTTGGTATAACATGCAGAGTCACTAATACAAAGAACTGACGGGTTATATTTCCATAAATACAACCTGTAATATTACCAACAATTTTTTAGTTTCTTCTGAAACATTTGTGTTCATGGACGTGAGTGGTTTTTGCACCCACCCATTCAATTATATAAACAATATAATCCATTTGCATTATTAAATAATTTTGAATATGCACATAATTACACATTTCTTTTCAATAGGAGTTCCAAACATAAGTTTATTATTTCTTAAGGTCATCCCCAAACAAGACACTAATGAAAAGCGTATAACTAAAGCCAAATGATTAATAAAAAAGTAAAAAAATAATGGTCCAAGATCTGAACCTTGCGGTACACCAGAATAAACGCTATACATCGTGAACTTCTATGATTGTATAATAAAAACTTTTTTCTATTAGATAAGTAAGATTAAATTAATGTTAATAAAGAAGTCAAATTATGTAATATTTTAAGTAAGACCATCGTGGTCTATTTTATCAAAAGCTAAGGCAAAATCTGTAGAAATTGTATTTACCTACAGAATTTGATGATTCTGGTACAAACTCAGTGAAAATTTTCAATTTGTTGTAGTAGATCTCTTAGATATAATTTCGTGTTAGCAAATTGATTTATAAGACTTGACGTAATTGAAGATCTTTTCAAACAATAATTGTTCAAATATTTTTCGAAGGTGCAGATATTAAAGAAATAGGTCGATAATTCTCAATTTGTCAAAACCTTCTTGATTTGAAAATAGGACATGCTTTACGAATTTTCCAATAATCTGGAAAAATGTGTTTTACTATAATATTATATTATATAAGATTATATAATATTATTTTGACTGGTTAGAATGTAGTAGGCTTCTTTATTAGTTAACTGTGCCACCATCAATCAATATTACAATCTCCATTAGATTCAATCAGGTGTATCTATTAGACATAGGGACTAAATATGAAAGATTGTGAAATAGAAAGTCGTTTACAGATTCTGAAAATGAAACATTCCTCAAAATACTTCTAGAACACTTATTTTAAGGTTTAACCAATATACTATTAAATTAGGGTAAAGTGCAATCTAAGTCACCAACTAATTTTGAAGATAGTGCCTTCGGTAATTTGTATCCACCGTTTTAAATAAATTTGCATGCTCTAGTTTCACTGATATTTTAAAATTAAAGGCTGTTAATTCAATGTAACGGATAAATATTTGTAGGAAAGCTAAAACGATTCTGATCGCCGCAAAGAAGGAAATAGAGCGCAGTCCGAACCTTGCTATTGGCTAAGGTTCTTCTTCAAGTATTTTCTATCCGTAGTTCTTAGAGCTCAGACTACAGATAAACACTTTTACCTCGGAGTAAGTGAATACCGAAAAACTCAATTCAAATTTGTATTGAATACGTCTCTATGGAAGCACTACTATTGAGACACTAACTGATTGTAATGAGTAGTGTTCTGCCGAAAACGAAAAGTCCCTCAAAGCACTTTAGATCCTCTCAGTTCATCCTGATCTGAGTTTTTCCTCTTCGTCCTAGTATACAGTTTTATTTCTTAATAATGTCAATAAGTTGTATCCTGTGTTGGCCCTCATTTCCCTCTCAACCCTTCCTTCAACTGCATGGTAACCAGTTCCTTTAAATCATCCTTATTGTCCCAGTTATTGTTCGCCTTTCACTTCAGTACTTTCTCATTACATGTGTTCCAGTTCACCTTTTCCATTCTTCTCCAAATCCATCATTATTCTTTTGAGGAGTTCATGTTCGGGCGCCATTTGTATAACTTGCTACCCACACAAAACATTTAATCTTTCTTTTTCTCAACTCTTTTCTCAACTATATATAGAAAAGAGTCTTCTTCTTGTTAGTCAATGCCTCTTTCGCCATTGTTTTTCTCGGCTTTACTTCTTTTAGACACTTCATGGCTTCATTTATAATACTTCCCCAGATCCTGTTCTATTTTTTTTTATCTTCCAGTTTTAGTCTTTTCTGTGCTTTCATTCGTTCCAATTTCCATTTCCTTCGTTTTCTTCTCCGTTTATTTTACATTCCACGTTTCTCACAGCATCGTTGAAACTGTTTTAACATTTTGTTAAGTGATATTTTGCTTCTCTGCTACAATAATCATATCATCCACATATATATTGTGTTTGAATTGTCTTCCGCCCACTGTAACTCCTCATTTCTTATTGAAGCTTTTCTTTACAATATCTTCTAGATATTACATATCATATCATTCTAGCGGAACTTTGCATTCTTCTCTTACTCCTCTCGTATTGCAGTTCGTTTTGTCACCTCGCCCTTTGCTTCCGATTCTGTTTTCTGATTTGAGTTTAGATTCCTTACGCCATTGATGCGTTCATTTCCCACCAGCCTACATCAACGCTAGCATTATAATTTGTAAGTTGACTTGCAATGCTTTTAATCGAATGCAATGATTGATCGAATGGGCTTTTCAAATCAACAAACACTACCTGTTAAAGTTCGCCATATTGAATCTCGATTGATTATCTTAAATGGTAAGGGAAGCATGTGATATATCATTCTGAACTAGAATTTTGCCAGAAATACGTTTGTGAAGTCTGTTTTTTCGTAGATGTATTATTGTGAGAGATACGGGTATATGCCACTTCTACACGTGTATACGGGTAATGACGTAATAGCCTGAAATACAAATTTTGTTTTCAAATTACGGATGAAATTTAACCAAAGTGAGTACAGATCTACAAAACCCAGGAACAATTTGTATGGATTTGGATTATATTTCCTTTGCTTTTCGGAACGAAATAGACATTTTCGGGCTATTACAGATCATTACCCCAAACTAGTGCCACATACCCTTATCTCACACAGTAATATATTTAGGGTAAAACTGATTTCACAAACGCATTTCTCGTGAAATTCTAGCCTAGAATTGATATGGTACTTAAGACAGGCATTATATTTTATATAAAATAGCAAATTTATGAATTTTATCATTGAATTGTATAATATTTGGTCATATTTTAGTTTAATTATGAAAGGGATTGCTGCTTTTTTTTAAATTTATTTTATATCGAAAAGTTATTTTTTTGGTTTGGTCTAAATGTTATATTTACATTGTAGTAACTTGTATGTTAGTCTATAAATTGGGTAAACGTCATTGATAAGTAAGTGAGCAACCGAAATTGTATTATGTTCTGGATGATTTTGTTTATTTTTCAGAGATAAGATGTCGTGCGGGATAGAAAACAGATAATTTAGGAAAAAAGAGAAACGATAAAGCGAAGTAAAGGGGTATTTAATTGTATTTAAAAGATTCTGGATATTATTTTGTGTATTTACTTTGCAAGAGAAGTTGAGTTTGTGTCAACTTTCTACAGAATTTCATGATTAAAGAGAACTATGTCGAGGAAGCTATGAACTGTAAATTGGTAAGATATAGACTTGGCATGTATAGAAAGATTAATAGCTGATTTATAGCTTGTTGAGACGATTTAATAAATGGTCTTAATCTTTTGTCTACCTTCGTGTTTTGTTTGTGGCGCTGCTAGACGATCTAATGAAGAGTCCGGCTACAAAGCTTTAGCTCTATTAGACTGACTTGGAATAAGTATTGTCCTGAAAAATAGTAGTCTCCACTATATCTGATCAAGATATTGACTTGGAGCAGTGTTCCGGGATAACGAATCTTCTTACATCATTAAACTAAATGTTTTCGCTACCTCGGGAACCAAAAGAACCAAAGAGGAAAAGAAACCCTGAGATTTATAGATGTATATTAGCCGGAGCATTATTTCATAAAAGGAGCATCGAGCTTACTATTACACATATTAGGTAAGCAACGAGTGAAACAAGTTACGATATATTAATAGGATATTTATTATTCTTTCTTTTTTTCACATTGCAGAATGAAATATCATATAACTCCCGTCTTATTTAAGAAAATCAATCGAGATTCAATATGGCGGACTTTAAGATAGCGGCATGAAGAACATACCCTGCAACAGATAGCGCCTTCCACCTAGTACTCATTACTGTGTATTTTTCTTCCATTTCTTTCACCAATTATGAAGATAAGGATATTTCCATACATTATCATTTTCCACAGACATAATTTAACTTATATCATCGATATTTCTCAAAGTAATTGCAGTCGAGAGACCAAAATTTGCATGTGCACGTAATTTGAAATCCTAATCATGACGAAAGAAAAACATACAAAATTCTTTTCTACCCCATCAGTATGTTTGTTTGTCAGACGAATGGCATAATTGAAGCGAAATAAGTGTTCAAATGCCAAATATCTCACTACAAGACTTTTTTTCTTCTTTTTTTTTTTTATAGGATTCAAAATGGAATTTGGAATTAAATTTTATTCCTGAAAGAGAAGTGTATTTACATATCCAAGAAAAATTATATCACGTATGTTATTTGATCTTTGAAATCAGGTTGTCTTCAAAGAATGTTCGTAGGAGGCACAAAACCGTGATGATCGTTTGGGGGGAGCGATGAGAGGAAGGAAGCAAATGCTGTTCACACTAAAATCATTATCTTTTAAACGTCCTGTAACGGGGTGATGGCCAGAGTTAGAACTATCATGTCAGGAAAGGTTGGGCTACAAACAATAACGTCACATTAATTTGATACGTCACATATATTTCGATATTTTCTTTTCGAGGTGCATGAAGCGACACGAAAAGCTAATTCTGTACATCATTCGGTTCAAAATTTATGTAGGGTACACCGGGGGAAATTCGGGTCACCTGGTAAAGTGGGTCATTTTAAGATTGATGATGTAACATAACAAAAGTGCACCAAATGTAATTCTTTTAACAGTGCTGAGTGTGTAGCCACCTTGTAGACGAGTGAAAAACTATTCTCGGTCTTTCGCAACTTGGCGTCATGCAAGTTACGAACAGCATTGTTTAGCAGAATTCCATATAATGAACCTTACAATGGACTGATTTACGCCAGTACTCGAATTTCCCCGGTGTACCATATGTCTGAGAATTTATTTTCTTTCAAAACCTTATGATTAGACAGCGTATCTTTCTGTCCTTAGTACCGAGTTGAAAATGAAGTTGTATAATGTACGTTTCACGAGAAATTATACCAAAATTAACAAATTTCATAATGCCTAAAAATACCTATTTCTGCCTAATTTGCACAAAACATAATTTTGCACCATTACCATCGATGTACGTCTAATATAAGTAGCGACATTCTAAAAACAACACAATAGTGAGTCATAAAAAGTCATTCCCGCCTTTTCGTGTAAAGTTGCAAATCACGGTTCAGAGACAAGTGGAATGCGGAGTCCAATGTTACGAGCGGGAGGAAAGAAAATGATTTCGTCATGCGTGCACTTGATTTCCAGACAACGGGGTGCGAAGGTCAAACGTCAAAGTGATGTAGTGGGGAAGAGGATGTTGGAAGGTAGTCAGACAGTTCCTAGTCGGTAGGTACCTCCCAGCATTTATCTGGTGCGGCTGATAAAAAAACCTATCAGCATGGGTGGCAGCTGGAATCGTTCACAGGCCTTCCGAATACTATGCCAACGCTCAACTAACTAAACTACAGTCTCTCGATGTGTGTTGTGAAGTTCGAGTGTGTATATAAGTTAGGAAGTCACACCTCAGTACAACGGAAGGACATCAAATCCAACCTAACGTTTTAATAGGAGACAGTTCAGTCCACAGTGGGTGTAACTAGTGTAACTTTAAACCACTAACTGTTGTCACGAGACGAGACGAGGCAATACAGAGAAATGGCTATAGAAAACGAGAGAGACGAGACAGAGTTCTCTTCATAATACAAAGTGTACATTTTTTCGAGACGAGACACTCTCTAGACAAGATATTTTCGAGAGGAGACAGGCTAAATCTCGTCTCGTCGGCAACACTACGGCCACTACAGGTCTATCAAAAACCAAAAGTACGAAGAACACGTCTTCCCACGCAGAGCATTTATCTTTCTGATTGGCTTCCCAAAACTTTAAAAAAAAAAGGTGTAAGTATAACTTGTGGTAAAATGGTAGACAATGAGAGTTTAGACATTTATTTGTCGATAAATTCAATAGTCACTTTGTTATTGTTCGTGTTTTTCTGTGTACTTTAGTGTTATAAAGATTTCATTCTTTTTTAAATGTGCATCACTGTTAAATATGTATAATTCGTTAATTTTATTTTAGTAGCCTAATTTTAGTAGCCTACTCTAACGTCAGATTTTAAAGTGGCTATTTTAGGAGCCTGAAACTTAAGCCAAGTAGCAAATCTTGTTGGGCCAACGAAAATCTAATTACGTGTTTTGACGTAAAATGATTCGGCCGTTGGCTATAACGTTGGCCCTAAAAGCGATGCCCAACGACCGGATGTAACCAAAACAGCTATTGGGTTTTATAGTTGGCTTTACGTTGTATCAACCAGGCATACTTGTACCAACTTTTACCAAAAGTATGTCCGGTATGTTATCAACCGGACATACCTTTTTTTTTCTTCTTACGTTGGCCTTTTGTTAGTTTTCTTGACATTGGGCCAACTATTGGCTAATTTGATGGTTTTCTGGTTGAGCATTGGTTGGAAATCCAACCCACCATAAACCAACGTTGCCGACATAATACCGTACATAGACCCTGAAACGAAGCATGCTACTTGGGAATTTATATAACCTAAAAATCCGCGGTCTACTTTTGATGTGTTACAAGTGAGTTATATCACTATGATTCTCAACACTTTATATTAGCGTTATACAAGGCATAGGATAAAATTAGAGTTTGTAATAAAATTAGATTCTGAATCAAGTATGTCCTCTAGTTCCTGGAGTCATATTCAGACAACGATAGACACTATTTCAATGTTAACTAAAGTACTATACAGACTTAGTACTAATTCTAAATGGATTAAAATTTATCCGAGAAGAACAATTTAAAAGAAATTAAGCTGTTTCTAATTGATGTATACAGGTTGTCTACTTTGAGATTAGGATGGGATGAGATGATTCGACCATTCTTACTTCTGATAAGGAAACTGTCCGTAATGGCCACTCAAGTTGCCCGACGTAAATCCATCTAATCTGATAGAGAACCTGATTTAATATTTATGTGCAAATTTTTACTAGCTGGCGGTCAAAGAGAACATACATGAGACGGAACAATTTCGGAGCTTTTCGTATGCAGACTATAGCAACTGTTACAAATATACAGGGTGATTCGAAAGTTCGGAATCACACAGATAATTTCTGCAAAATTTACAGAACATGAAATGTAAGAAAATGCAATATAAATGAAATCAAGTACTACATCTTCGAGGTACGCTATATTGTCCGGTCGCCCTCTTGGATACGCCATCTTTGATACAATTCATTTTTTAAAAATGGAAATAAGGACATGTTACATATCAAATACATGTTAAATTTTCTCAGAAAGTCACTGGTGTAATTGCTTTTACCGGATCTTTGATAGTTGTCAAGTTATTAAAATGTTACATGTTGTAACGTTTGCTACATATCGAACTACCCATATAATTTTCCACATAATTTCTACAAAGTACACCGAGCATGAATGTGACCATTGTGTAATGTAAATTGGACTAAGTACCACATCTTTGAGGTATGCTTCGTCCGCCATCTTGGATAGAACTTATTTTTTTAAATCAAAATTGGAATAGGGGTATGTGGTATATCAAATACATATGAAATTTTCTCACAAAGTTAATGGTGTAATTGTTTTTATCATATATTTAAGCATTCTTAAGTTATTGAATGAAATGCTTGCATCAACTTCGAAGTGACATAAGTTGTTCATTAAAGATTCTCTTCAGCAATAAGATCACTTCACACATGGTAAATAAATAAAGTCGTTAACATATAACAAACATACAAAACGTAGTATTAGAAATATGAATGACGAAGTGTAACAGAATAGCTTTTTTTATATATAATTCTTTTGCAGTATGTTAATGGAAACAGTGTACTACGTAGGGTAAAATCTTGTCTTGTTCACTTTATGTGCAGTTCTGCCAGTCTTGCGTCTTCTTTCAACGTGGAGCGCTATATTTATATTTTTTCTCCTCTGATGTTCGTTTTCTATATTCCGCCAGATTCCCCTGTGAGGGGCGCCACTCCCCCCGAAAAAATCTTGAAAGCACCCCTCTAGCTTTAAAATTATTGTTGTGAAAAACTATAGAAACCGTGCAAAAAATCCACTTACACCCTCCCAATTTTGACTTTACACCCCACAAATTAAAAATCCTGGCAGAAATCCTCCTATGTCCTGATAACGTTGGTGAAGTATTACAGTTTGATCTTCGCACATATCACATAAATATTAAAGAAAGAACTCAATGTAGAAACTGACGCTAATACTGCAACCCACTCTCTTCAATATATCTAATATATTTTTTCACCATTGTTTTATAATTAACATACGCGTTCCCCCCCCCCCCCTGTTTCCCACAAAGTAGTGAACCTAAATTGGATAATGTTATTTCTCAATTGGATTAACGGGTTTTCTAATTCTTAATTGTTTTATGAGATTGAATCCACAAGAAATGCCATTTTCTTAATTAATCTTGAGAAAGCTTAGGTAATATTATTGTTGCATACTGAAAAGTAGACTAACTGAAGGTTTTATTAGCGTTCTTAACACTAAAATCGCAGCATAAAGAATTTTCCACATATTGTATCACAACTGTTACCAAAACATGCTTGTTATGTAGTAACATTAAGCAATTCGCATAGAAACTACACGTTCACAAATTATATGATATAAAAGGAGAGATTCATAAATAATATCACATCAGAATTGTCTTTAAATATACTCAGAGGAAATAAATATTTTTTTATTTACTTCTATGTACAAAATAAGAACATAAATTACTTTAAAAAAAAGTGTTGTTCTGTTTTCAAGAAAGAAAATACGTTTTCAAACACTTTTTCACATTGTAGATTTCATTTTTAAAGTCCTAAGACATTTTTTAAAAATAAAATTTAGTAACGTATATAATATATATAAAATAAGAAACCTGTCTGAAATAATTACAACAACGTATGAACAACAACAACAAAAAAAGCATTAATAAATTTATTTTTCTTGCTTTACAGATTAATCTGTTTTGATAGCTGCTTTCTTTCTTTTGTAAGATTGGATGTAAAAGTTGACAAAGAGCACCACTAGTAACAGTCCAATATTTAGAATAAACACTACTCCCATCTTAGGGTATCCACAATCGTAGAAGAAAAGGATGGAAGCGTGCAGGAGAACAATTACGAACTGCAACTGGAATTAAAATGAAAACAGAATTTAATTGTACACACTGTAAGAAATATTAATAATATTTCAGTTATTTCACATTTTTCAAATTCATTACTTAACAGTGCTTTTCAGGTAAGTTCATACTCAACGCGTCTTCCTAGACAGAGTTACCAGATATCCTCCTTTTGGAGGACATGTCCTCGTTTTTTCATCTTGTCCTCCCTCCATTTTTTAAGTATCTTGAAATGTCCTCCATTCTCTAGTGACCAGGATAAAAAAATTCCGAATTGGACATATTCATACCCACTGTGATCCTAATTCTTAATTTTAATAAAATGTTTGTTTACCAAAATATCAAGCAAATGGTTCATCATTTGGCATGGATTTAGATACTGGAGATGGCTCGACTGGCCCAATACAATTAAGCTGGGTCAACTTGATGCCGGTTTTCGATTAATCTTGCCTGGTGAATTGGGATTTACTTGCGTCTTATTGGTTGGCCTATGCCTGGGTGTGTGGAAACAAAGAATAAATGAAGATCTAGCTAAGGAAAAGAGGAGGAAGATTGGAATATTTTAAATAAGTTATTGTACGGAATGTGATGTTCAGTTGTTGTTGTTTTTTTAAAATCAATTATACCTGCCAGGTGATCATGGCTTGTGCTGGCTTCAATTTCGGGTCACTAGAATTAGATCCGTCTCTTGTATCGATATCCATGAATGGTAGCAGCCACTTTCTGTTTTCATTACATTTTATTACTTGATAGGAAGATACAATAAAAATGTAGAATGTTGTATAACTTACACTGTATGGTGAGTCTAAATTAGGCCAAATTTCTATTCGTATACATGTTGGTGAGAACTGTCTTAGAACGGCGTTTCCTTGCTACTCCGAACTTTGAAAACAGAAAACTATTCAAAGGGAATACATACGCGTCAATATTTACTATACAAATTAGTATATTTGTAGCACAATGCACTACAGTACGTTTAAACATATAAGCCTAAAAGATCCGAAAATGATTTATAAGCTGTCACGATTATTTTACAATGTTTCTGTTACCAGTGTTCACAGCGTTGCCAGACACTGAGAACAAAAATTATTTTCATTAGTTTTGTGGGTTAAACGTCAAAATTCTGTGTTGATAAACTTCAAAATGGACTAATGTTCTTCAGTGTAGGTTTATGAAAAGTGTTATTATACATGTTGACAAAACATGTGCATTTCTTTTTTCAAGCACATTCCAGGTGAAGCATGAAATAATACTGGAATAGTATATACTGTAAACTGTTGTTGTTCTTTTTTTAATATATAATTGATGGAAATATTTACAAATTAATTTCCTGACGTTAAAATTCTTGCCAGTATGGAAGAAAATATTTTTAAACAATGTTTTCCTATCATTTTTGAGAATTGAAACTGTTTCGGAAATAAGGAAAAGGTTTTGAAAGTGTATTGAAAATATTTCATGCTGTGTGAGTGTATCTGGTTGAATATAAAAATTAACGTAATTACAGTATCTGGAAACCTATGAATAGTGTTAGCAGAAATATTGGAAATTGATTAAGGCAGCTTATATAAATAATTTCGGTTCTTTTAGATGTTTTTCTTTCAAACTATATTTGTATATGTTTATATTTTTATTAATAATTGCTGCTACCAAATAGAGGCTACTGAAAGCTAGGATGTATAAATAAACCAGGGCTGGATGCACACCGAGCGAAAAGTGCACGGTGCGTCTGAAGGGAGCTAAATAAAATAATAATAATAAGCCAGAAGAAATGTTTGGAAAGCAAACTATTTTTTTTCATTTGCTTGAACTTAGGACGAGAAATCTAAACTATAGTACTGACTTGCCACAAAAATAATTTTATTAATATGAAATTTTGAAAGAAAAAAAAAAGTCTAGAATACATTTTACAATATTATACTTTGCAGATGCCATTGAGCTTTACGTAACGATACTGGACTGACTGCTTAGTATCGAAAGATAGACGCCAGAGCAACTATTTAAATTCGTATGTCCATTTCAGGCTAGTCCAATATGGCTCAAAATTTTCTGTTCTAACTTTTATATGCGCCTTATCGCTGTGCGGCTCGTTTTTTGATTTTAGCCTTAATTCCTTAGTAATTTATATAATAGTATACCCTTCTTTGGATATAATAGAAAATACTGAAAATAATATTTAGCAAGAACATTTTGTTGTTGTTGTTGTTGTTGTTGCAAGAAATAAGATATAAATAAGAACGGGCCACACAACGATGTCAAGTGTAAAACGCTGAGTGAGGACCCAAAATTTGGTCCATATTGGTTTAGACTAGGAGTGGACAAACGAGATTAAGTGTCCTCTTCGATCCCTGGTTTCATATATAATAATAATAATAATAATAATAAATCACAGCCGTGTTCAATCCACTAGTGGATGAGGCCTCTCCCCGAAGGGAGGAGTTGGTCTACTGCTCCCACGCTGACCAGACGAGTTGGGAGAGGAGAGCCGAAGCTCTCACTGTGATCGCCACTGTATTTTATTCACAGCAGCTCCATCATTGACAGAAGTAAACGGTACTTACCAACTGCATTTGAGTGAGTGATTTTTTTATACTGAGTTGGTTCTTGAATCCAGGATAAATCATTGTTGCCATATAATATGAGTACATGATAACATGAATAAAAGTATTCATCAGACCACAAAGCCATGCTTGACCACCTGAAGAATAAACAAGGATGTCAAAATGACAATAATTTAGATTTGTTGTTTAAAAATTAGATACACAAACACATGTATTCACAGTATTCACAGAGACATATTTACAGTTTTTTTTATTTGACAGTATCCAGTCAGATAAAGCACTTATAGCATTTTTAAAACTAATTGAATTAAGATTAAATGAAATAAAAATATAGTTAAAAATAAAGCGTACTAGAAGCAGAGCCAAACCGGAATATCAAATAAGAATTTGCTGGTAGTAAACGTATTATGGATTGTATCTTCATGCATGATAGCTTGTTAAAAAGGTTCTTCAAGGAGCTAATAGATGGCACTCTTATCTCAATTTCGCCAAAAATGGACAAAGGACTTCTTTTTTCTGTGGTCTTTGAATACAAAACCTTCATAATCTGCGCTATGTTATGTATATTACAAAAGAAAATTCATTTTAAGTTTTTAGATATCTTCCAATGAGAATAACTTTTCAAAAACCGGTTAGTTGACTTGCACTTCACAGTAAAACATTACTACTTGAACAAAATTTATTTTCTGATCTTTAAGATATCATAGATTTGGTATCTGTTTGATAAACAAATACGATATAACTTCTCAGAATACTTCTGTTGTAAATATTATATTGTAGGCCTAACAAGGAATTGATTGATTTTGGAAAGTAATACAGTATGGCCGGGGATAAAGTAAACCGAAAGTTGCCAACACTGTACACCGTCAGTGATGTTAATAAAGTAGAGAAGTGCAGTATCAGTGTGACTTTTTAGTTGCAGTGAAAGGCGGTTCGTAATGACCTTGAGTGTTCGTGAGAATAAATTTGTTGTAGAGCATTATTTCCGCTCATACGGAAGTGGCCGTACGAAATAAGAAACTCGTTTGGAACTTGTTTGATTTAGAATACAAAAACTTCCTCGTACAAAGCTTACATTGGTGTTGCTAGTTGCAAGATTCCGTCAAACAAGACCTGTGCTCTGTCAACGCAAAAATCGCTCGGAGGGAAAGGAATCAATTGCTAGGAACGTGTGTTTTAATACACAATTATTTCAGCAAGACGAAATCACTGCATACACTTCAAGACCGCACGATCCCAATGCAAACATACTATCTGTGTCCTGCCCACTCATCTGATCTCCCACTGCCTGATGCTTACGTATGGAGCATACTGACGGGCGCGTCTGTGAACAACTCAAATTGAATATCACTCGTGTGTTGCATTCAGTTTCGCGGGATACAATTGAAGCTATTTTTGACAGCTTGCAGCGGTGCTATATGTGTTTTTCGACGGAGCATGCTTGGAACATATGTATGAAGTATTTTGTGTTCTGCTTGTTCTGTTTCTGACCAGATGCTGTCTTGTAGTGCTTGACCGTTTGTCTCTGTAACATTGTGTATTAAAATTCAATTCAGATTCCATATCACAGTACATATTCTGTGTTTTGGTATAGTTTATATTCGACTACACTGTTTTTTTTTCGATTATCTTCCTGCTGTTTCAGTAATTTGCTTCAACGATTGCAGAAAACAACGAAAGTCGATCGAACTCCCAAATAGTTTACTTATATTGAAAGGTGCCATGTGGATTTACTACATAAAATTTAATATTTAAAAATAAATAATTAGGAAACGTATTTAAATAGCTCTAATATAAAGTTAAAATCATATTGTAAGTCAAAACCAAACAAACCTTGGTTTTTAAAATATTAGAATTCTACCGAGACTTATAACTTCTTTAATTAGTATTCAATAAGAACACGACAATGTTTAAAAGTTGTGAAAAAATAGAAATACAGTTATTTCAGCCAAGCATACAGTCAGCATTCAACAAACAATATTTCTTCAGAATACTTAATATAGAGCTATGAAAATGCTGAGTGTTTGTATTAAAATATTTTATTAGTTGAACTAACTTGCTCAATCGCTCAAAGACATACTTTAATTCAGACAAAACTCATGTTTTCTAGGGATCAGTTATAGCTTGAATTGTCAATTCAAAACATCAATATTTCTCTCAAGTCATTTTGAGGGTCGATCCTTGCACTATACAATTCCAGTTTTGTTACCTTTCCAATAGATAATAAAACAGGAGACATATTGATTCAGACATATCCAATTGCTTAATACCATCTTCACGGACGGTTTGGTCGACTACATTAAAACATTCTTACGTGAAACCTACAGAAAAAAAATGTGCTACACCATGAACGCATGTTTCATGATCTTCAAGACTGTTACATAACTGTTAAGACTGTTAACTGAAAAATATCCATTAATTAGCCTTGTATTTGATTTGGCTCTTTTCTAATACCTTTGAATATACCGCAGCGAGAATGAATTGAAGGTCGTAGTTGAGGTTAGACGGCATCTTTCTTTATTTATTTAGAGAAATTTAATTTTTCATCAGTTCACACTCCCCGAGGAAGAGGAAGTAGAAAAATTCATCCATATTTCAAACTAAAAGGGAACTATGTTTTTATACAAATTGTACTCGCTACAGTAATCTGTGGAATACTAAGGTAGAAGATAAATGAGGCAAATTGTATTAAGTAACTTGAATTTTAAATCAATCCATCTCTTATTGGATCATTTAGAGCACTTGTTCTAAATTATTTCTAGTCCGGGACTCACTTAGATGCTTATTAAACTTCACTGGACACACAGGGAAAATTAGTACGCTTTAGAAAACAAGTATTCCAAAAACAATTCATTTTCAATTTTCTAATTGACTAATTTTCTCACTCAAGTTTCCGCTTTAATGACGGTTTTACAATATTTTAGTTTTTCAAAACTTTTTTGTTGAGTAGCATTGGGAAGAAAACAAGTTTGGAAGCTTGATAAAATTCAGACCTTTCGAGGATAGACTAGCGCTTTAACCTACGAAGAAATTCGTTGACTCATTACTTTTTTTTCTGACAACAAACGAAGTCTAACCTGACCAATAACCTGGCTTCGCTTTCTTGGCATTACACGTTCGTCAAGCGTATCTAAAATACTGAAAATGCCTATCAAATCACAAGAGGGTATCAATTTTTTACTATCAGCGTATAAAAAGGTTATCTTTTTAAAAAAAAAAAAACAAGTTGACCAGCACAGGGTTCGAACATGGGGATTCCACTGGGAAAACCGACGTTTTACCACCTAGGTCATTGAGGCAGCTGTAGAGAGAAAGTTTCGAAATGATATTTTACAGAACACTCAGTTTAGTCAACCGCTCAAATGAAGCTCAATGTGAAACCAACGCTCTACCACTGAGCTACGACCGTTCGAAAAGATGTCCTCAAGTATCCTTTACTTATCTACGTGGGTTGACTGAAAAGTTATTTGCCTAATTATGAAGCATTTGGCGTAACCCAATTTAATTTTTGCTAGTTATAGTACATCTCTTTGACAGGTTCCATACAAAATGTCTCATCAATATCTTTTTCTTTGTTTCAGGTACTGAAGACTGAAGTGCAGAAATTGTCTGTTGTCTGAAAAATGGATAAAATGAGCAAACGTGCTATTATCTAATACCAACTGAACAAGTGAATGAATGGACAGGACATGCACAAGTACATGTTGAAAACATTACAGCCGGATGCCTCTTCTTATTCCACCGTTAAAAAGTGGGTAGCGGAATTCAAGATGCCCCTCGCAATGGAAGGGCAGAAACTGCCTGTACGGAGGAAAACATCACAGCAATCCAGGATCTCGTAATGGTAGACAGACGTGCGACAGAACGTTTCATCGCAGAGAAAGTGGGCATATCCCAGGAACGTGTTGTACATATCCTAACAATTGTGCGGGGCAGTGGCGGCTCGTGGTCATAATGGTAAGTGAAGTGCATCCAAATCATTAATGTACCCATTCTCTGTTCACCCCGAATTTCCTGGACTGACTGGTTTACCCGTAATGCAGTTTATCATCATATTAAATGTTGATGAATATTTGTAGAGAAATTAAGTGCTAAAAGTTGGGACCCACTATAAATGTGTAAATATAGTTGAAGATATGACAAATTTCGCCGACGACTGAGCGTGGAAACAACAAACACGTCCGAGAAATGTTAGTATACGCCCAAGAAAAATGCAGTACTTTGATAAATTTCATTTACAAGAAGTCATTCGGCAGTGGCAAAGCTAATGATTTTGTAGAAGAATTTTCCACTTGTAGAACAGAGAATAAAGTACTAGGCTGGCATAGTGTAGTTATACAGTATATTTATTGTTTATTTGTATAAAGGTGATTAACTGAGAAGAGAGTACTAAATAATTGCCTAAATTAAAATTTTCAAATCCAACATTCCAGCTTTTAAATATGAAGCACGAAGAACGGAATAAACTAAAACACCAGTTGTATGAGCTATCGCAGCGTAGGGATTTAAACTGAGACTTTGTCCTCCTTTTCAGAATACTATACTCATCGACGTAACGTTGTATTATTAATTTGTGGTTTGATACGCACATTTCCAATGCCGATATTAGACGGATTCAAATGAATGTACAGTGCATTTGTGACGGGGACCGAACAGCCATAACTCAGTTGATAGAGCGTCGGTTTATCAATCGAAAGGTCTTGGGATTGTTCCCAGCGACCGCCATCCTGATTGATGTTTTTGTAAGCCACACTAAGCAAATGCCGGGATGGTAGTCTACTTCCAAACTTGGGATGGTAGCTACTGAACGAAAGCTGCGTAAATGCCATGCAAAGACAAAATCAGTGATGAAAATTATATCCCGTTGAAATGGAAATGGAAAGAATAACTAGGCTTATATTCTAGGTCTTCTAAATGCGAAAAAAAAAGTGACAGCTTTCTCAACGCAAAAATTATTTGCATAAAGACAACCAGCATTGAAGGACCTTTATGCATGCTGAGTGCTGAAAGTTTAATATTACTATTAGAGGAAGGCAATGAATAGAGAGAAAAAATACGAATGAAATTAGATGATGGCCTGTTTAAAATATTCTTCGTGATATTTTCCGTTTTCAGGCTCCCCTAAATTCAACTAATTTTCTGCTTCAAAATTTATTATTCGAACAATACGTACACAGTGATTTTTCAGATGCATTTCTCAATTTTAGAGTAATGTTTGAAGTTTAGTTTAATTTACATTTAAATTACTTGCGTCTAAGGCCTAAGCTCGTCATACGTCTGAAGAATGGCGTCCATTGGCGAATATTTTATTACATCTAAAGCGAGAGCCGAGCTGGCGTTCCTTAGTTGCTATCCCATTGGGAAACACCTGCTTTCGAACCCACCAATAGGCCATCTTGGCTGATGTTTTTCCAATTTTCGCGTTCTCGCACCGGCTTGATGCTGGGACAGTTCCTTGCTTTCTTCTACTTTCCCCATCCTGGCCTAATGTAAACAAAACATGACTAAAGGCTATATAGTCTTCCAAATAAAATTCAATTCAAGTAACTCGTACGAGATTGATACTAACTTTCAGGTGATTTTTTTGAACTCTTTAAACGAATAAAAAATCCCGTGCCTCTCGCATATTTATTCTTGCTAATAAACGTTGGAGGTAATTAGAGCGTGACCTGTTCAATTAAATTAAGTGGATTTTTCCCTTAAGATACAGAGACAATTATATTAGGCCTAATGTATCAAAACCACACAAAATTACTTTCCTGCTGAAATCAGGAACTCCCAAAATAATATTTATTAAGGGAAGTTATAAATGAGCTTACAAACTTATAAAGACAGTATAATATGTATATATTTTAATATTTACCAGCAGTCCATCATTGACGTCTTAAGTGTGTAATCACTCAGCGAGCTCAACTTCAGACGGAAATGAGATGAATAGAACGTCTAAGGTCTCTATTCCAGATGATATCCAGGAATTAATGGAGGAAATATGAAAATATCTGTCAGAACGCATGGATGTTCAAAGGTTTATTGAACTTGTGCTGGTTCCTTATCAACGATCTGTGGTGAAAGATTACTAGGCGACGTGGACTGGGCATGTATAAATAAGGGTGAAAAAAGGAACGTAGCGGATGGCATCTTTTAAATCTATATATTCGGAATAAAAAGTAATTAATATTTACGCATATGGATAAAGTTTGATGAACACCCCTTTAGTTCCAACCATGACCATCGTAATTCTGCAAATCCATTTCACCACGCCTTACAAATCAGTGAAATCTCTAATATATCGAGTTATCGTAAACTGAAATATTCTACTTTTACCCAGAGTACATTTTAAGTAAGGTTAGCATTTTATAAAAATCGACCAATAACATAGCCATATATTGAGACTGGATTATATAGCTTAGTCAAGGAGCTCATACATAACAACAGAAGTAGAAAACTTCAAATTCGTTGTATCCAGCATTGTGCGCCTGGATTAACTCACTTGGCACTACGCCTATTACAGCTCTGACATAAATACTTATTCAAGGATATTTGTCTATAAAAAGGCCATGTCAAAATCGTCATTCCCTTTCACTAGACATACACGAACAAAAGACGAACAAGTGTACAGGTACACATGGTGCTGATACAGTGGGGACAAATTTACTTTACTTGCACACTGAACAGCCGAATCTCGGAAGAGAAGTAACTTCGTTGAAAGCAGATTGCAGGTTCTCTTCCGCTATCCTCAACGCTATCTCGCACTGGCCAGTATAGCCTGCAGCGTCTAGGTTGTCATGGCAACCAGAAGTTCATCGTCCCGTCAACGGAAAGATATTCACCGCGGTAAAATTGCCCCCGCCATAGATAGCACTTATAGCTAGATTTTTTCGAAGGTATATAAAAGTAACGTTTTCAACTTCGTAAGAATACGGTGCTTTCCAGCGCTAGAATATTTACTTATGCTGCATACGAAATTGGAAACAGTTTATTTGTTTGTTTGTTTTCTGCTGGAATTTTGTTACGCTACTTCATTTTCTTTCAGAAACAATTTTTGTTTATTTAGTCAATGAAAGAACAAAATAATAGGTGAAGTAGAGCTTCACTAACTTCACCCGAAAAACCGCCACTGGTGCGGGGCATTCACAAGATATCGTCAAGTCGGTGGGTCTCGGAAATGTTGACTGTTGAAAACAAACGCGAGACACACGTCATGTCTGCCGCAAACTTGGAAATTTGTAAATTTCTGGAACGTTTTGTAAGCATGGACGAAGAATGGGGTCACCACTTTCAAGGTGCAATCAAAACAGTGGAAACACCCTTTCTTCCCCACCCCAAAGGTACCAGTTAGTACCATCAGCTGGTAAGATTATGTTTTTTTTTTTGGGGGGGGAACGAGGGGTGTCATCCTAGCTGAATACCTCAAAAAGGGTGAAACTGTGAACGGTGCGTATTATACTGCACAACTGAAGCTTTTGTGGGAGGTCATCAGGACGAAACGTCCCGGAATGTTAAAGAAGCTTGTCCTTTTCCATCAACACAACGCACCCGCGCACAGGTCCACCATTGCAATGTCTGCCATCGAGTCCTGTGGCTTCGAACTGCTTCCACACCCTCCCTACTAGCTAGATTTCACATCGTTAGACTTTCATCTGTTCCCTAAGCTCAAGCAATAACTAGCTGGAACCCACTATTCATCAGATGATGACGTCATGACTACAGTGGCGGACTTTTTTCAAATGAGAGATGAAACATTCTACAAGGAAGACATAATAGGCCTGAAGCACCGGTAGCAAAAGTTTGTGGCGCTGAAAGGGGACTATGTTGAAAAAAAGCTATGAACGATTAAACTCCTGAGAACCTTTCACTGGTAGGCCGAGAACTTTTCAGTCAACCCTCGTAGTTGTTTCTGTTATTATCAGTTAAGTAACTACTTATGTCTTGCTTGTGCTCACTGATTTTGTTACATGTGCTGCAGTCTCTAACATGTAGTACGTACCTGCACCACGCATCAATGATGATAATTACGTACACTTCTGGTGGTTACCTTACCTGGAAAGTATTTGGTGATTCCCCACGCAAGTCCAACCATTCCTCCATGATGGTATAAGTGCAGAAACGTAACCTGACTTTGCTTTTTTCTCATTACAAAGAAAAACTGGAAAACAAAATAAATTGAACTGACAAATGGCCATTAAAGAAAATACTAAGTCAGGTTTCCCCCCTTGGAATTTAGTATCATGTATGTGCTAAGTATACTTAAAATACGTAATAGTGACAGGGTTGAAGAAACATAATTGCAGTGGCGGCGTAAGGGAACCTGGGGTCCGGGGCAAGTGAACTTGACTGATGCCCGTTCACGAACACAATTGTGAGCGCACACTGCTACTGTTTGCCGGAAAATCTTATTTTCCGTTATTCCGAGCCACGAGGAAAGACTGGTGGCCCCAAAAGGTCTCACTTGCAAAGCCATATATCTTCACGCTCACTCGCTGTAACCTGAGAATGAGAATGGCTATTCACATTGTGTAGAGTCATGCTTATCATCCATTACAGTCAAGTGATGAAGTAAGAATCCTGAGACGGTATAGCTATTACGTCACCGACCACCATCGATGTGCTTCATTGGTTAATCTTAACAAAAGATTCTTCACTTGTGTCAGCGGTGCCAGCGGCCCTTCGGCAGGTGTGGCCTGGGGCGGGGGTACCACTAGGACCCCTTAGCCGCCACTGCATAATTGTAATATCTACTATAAACATTTTTTTTTCAGCAATTGTAACCACTATAAAATGTTTTCTATGACAATAAGGCCGGCCTCTGATGTACACGATCGCCGCGTGCTTTGCTTGTGATTTCTATGAGCAGCCAAGAGAAATACTTGAGCACATGTTTCAATTGGCTACTCAGGAAAATCGCAAGTAAAACACGCGGCGATCGCGTACATGAAAAGCCGACCTTATAGTCGCGCGTAGACTACAAGCCCTTGGTACCTGGAAATACTTATGAAAAATAAGATAAAATTATTTTTTGTCTTTGTTTCCCTTAAGAGGCTGTAGAGGTGCTACTGTAGCACGTGTACAGTGATAACTAGAGCCCGGATGTTCAGGCACTGAAGAGTATTAAAAAAGGCAGGCAAAAAGGCAGATAAAAATGTAAAAAAAAAGGCATTCAAATTTGAAAAAAAGGCAGTCAAGTTTGCAAAAGAATAAGTGAAACGTGGAAAAGAGAGAGTAACAATTGAAGAGAGGGACTTATTTTTATTAAAATTTTTAAAAAATATTTACAAATAAGAAATAACCAAGAATTAGTAAAAATTATTCAACTGTAATTTTTAAGAGTAAACACTTTGATCTTTATTTCAATAATTTGATACTCTGTAACCAATTTAGTTGCTTTTGTAACGAAATAGCATTCCTATCTGACGGATGCCGACACCAATAACAATTTGCTTGCTGCACAATAAAAACAAACAACTGACAGAAAACCAAGAAATGAACTTGGTAAATATTGATCCACTGCTTTAAACTAGACTAGTTTGTAAAATGTTAATGCTTAAAAGTATGGTTTTCATTGACTTTGCAAATTTTGCCAAAAAAAAATTAACACAAATAAACATGCGTCTGACATATTGCAGCAATAAAATAAAAAAAATCACACACTTTAGTGATGCCAGTATTTAATGTTACTTGTTGCACATCACAACTAGGATTTTCTTTAAGTTGTCAGCTGTGAAACACTGCCTTCTGTCAGACAAAACATTTTTCATTGCTGAAAAGGACAGCTCGACGTCAACGGATGTTACAGGGGCGTATTTGAAGCATGCTGTCAGGAGTGGATCCATTTCAACCGTGGCAATATTGTCGCCAATTAGGATTTTGCCGATCTTCTCAAGTTC
>JAGDQP010009538.1:23112-58639 GCA_022664845.1 Lepisma saccharinum
TGTCTCTTTTGTATACTTGTGCAAAAAAGCTCTCAAAGACTGATTTTCCACTTTCCACAGCGGTATGCCTGAATCAATAAATGCTTTGCATAAATCCAGAGAAAACTCGGATTTTCGGCTGTGGTCTGTGAGAAGTTCTGGAAGCTGACGTACTTTCTTCTTTCTGATGTTCTTAGTTACAGCTAATTTATGTTTCTCTGACGATACATGTTGCGAAATGATATATTTCTTCCCATGATTCACAGCTTTCTCACACACTTTAAGCAGAAGAACCGATCCATCAGTAGAAAAAATGGCACTACCAAATTCAGACACATAGTGGTGTAACTTCGTTTTCAAAGGCACACTATGCCTAGGAGGCATTTTCGCACGATTCAGCACTGCAAATTACCTAAGAAAACTGGCTGCAAATAGTTGCTTAAGAAGGCGAATTCACTCTATTCCTAAGGTCAACAGACGATAATCGCTTATTGCGACGGGAGACCAAGTACATTTGTTTGTTTATGAAATGTAGTAAGTTGCATTGTTGTTTCTGCGATATCGATAAGAAATACAATGTTGCCAAATTGCCTGTTCTTTTATTTAAAGGTGGTGCATGAATTGTTGCTGTGGTTTGATGTAATTAAATACGTGGTGGCTTGGGAAGAACAAGAGTACTGAATAACCAAATAAAACAGAAGCGAGAAATGTAATTTTAAGAAAATGCTTTGCCGTCGGTAAGACAAAAGAGGCAAAAAAAGGCAATATAGCATGAAATAGGCAAAGAAAGAGCAATACGGTAAAATAGGCAAAAAAAGGCAACGTAAAATCTCTTTCAGATTGCTCACAACCTTGGGATCGGTGCACATTTGTATCCAGTTATGCTTTAAAAGTGTCTGAAACTAGTAGGCATTTTGCCTAAAATCCGGGCTCTAGTGATAACTAATCAGTGGACTGATGATAGTCATTTGTTTTTTTTTTCTAAAATTTAACAGAGACAAGCGAAGTAAAGTCAGATGGATCAACTCGAAGTTAAGGAAATAAGTAATAGTAATACGACTTATTTGCTATTCCTTTGGCTGTGTTTTTTTTCAAATCTTGATGCAATACTTTGTAAAGATAATTGAGCATACTAGATGTAAAGGGAAGGAGCTAACATTTTCTTTTAAAAAATACTCGAGACCATTTTTAAATAGTTAGTGACACGAAATAGATATGTGGTACAAAATATTCGTCCAATGCGTGAAAATGAACTCCAGGTAGTTTTCTAAGTAACCTACATTCCTTTACTTCTAGGACACTCAATTGAAAATTTATACAAAAGGTATTATCAATGATTGACAGAATATTTTAAATCTCAATAAAGAAATGTGTTGTTGTAGCAAATGAAAGCCTAAAGGAGTCTAGGAAAGCGTTTTAGTCCACTACATACCTTGGCATTTATGGGTGGATAAACTTTAGTTTGTGTCTGCCGACTACTTTGTGCTGCTATAAGTGTAAACTTTGTTACGTTACTTTTACAATGGAGAAGATATACGTATATCGACTTCTGAGGATTATATTGCCGTATCTCCATAGGAATTCAATAGGAGATCTCATCGATATCTTTCCGTAAATATCAAGATTAAAAATATATGTGTTAGTGAATACTACTTTCTGTAGAGGGCATAAACTTCGTTTTTGCAGTAATTTAAATCTGCTGGTATTGTGAATTCGAAAAGTATGAACTGAATGGTGTTGAATTCATTTGTGGCCTTTAGGCATCTCACAAGGAACACTTGTCACGTCTCAGAGCCCGCGATGTTGATGAAAATTCGTACGTAGGTACAATTCGTATCAATCTTTCCTGGAATGTTTCAAGAAATCCAATGAAGAAGTCAATTTTGACGTAACTTTTATCCTGTACGACAAAATGACACTTGAAATTGACCTGGAGATGATCACTTTCACCTAGCATTCTTGAAATTGTTACCTCATCTTCTGTGAGTGTACCGGTATTTAAAACTTTATAGTGGACCATGAGGATATTATTTTCCAACATAACGGTACATCATATGTAGCATTTTAGTTGCATCCTTTGGATTACATATTGTCCATATCACATGACCCACCTACTATTTAAAATATTTTAACCATAGTCAAGATGGCGGCCATTGTCGTTATACCCTTCAGCATGTATTGTCTCCTGTCCAGTATCCATTAATAGCCGTTTGCTTTCAATATATGTACGAGTTTATAAAAGAAAAGTCATTTCCGGTCCTCTGCATACGATTTACTTGCTCTCTACGTTCCATTTTTTTTTGGGGGGGGGTCCTCCTGTCATTACTTGTTGACGACAGTGCCTATAATTTTGACTGTGAAGGTTTACCTAGACACTGTACCTACATACGAATTTTAATCAAAATTGGGCTCTGATGACTAGCCAGTATTCCTTGTCAGACCCAGGTCGAGTGTGAACTACAGTTTATGAGAAGTATATTAAGGAGACGAACTTGTACTCATGTGTTTGTAATTGTCGATGTAGTAGTAGGTTACTTTGTATATAGTAAATACACACGAGCTTGATAATCATTGGTCAAGGTGACTACATACAAGATAAGTGCATTTTAACAGAAGATAATGGACATATTGTTCGATACCTCCAACTTTTTAGACAGACTTCGAACACTATATAGGGCCGATTGCAAAGACGGAGTTTAGGCTTAATTTAAGTTAGGCTTAGGCTTAAACATCAATTTAGAATGCACCAGTTTAGCCTAAAATCATGGTCTACGTTTTTGCAATAGGGCGTATGATTCTCAGTTCTCGAAAACGATTACTCTTACAATAGATCCTTCATAAATAAAAATGGGTAGTAACAGCACTATGGCTTACGCCCGTCCCTAAATAGACGCTTCCTCATGTAGCATAAGCAAAATTTACAAAAGCTAGTTACAACGAAGTATACCAAAAAAATTATTGTTTTTAAAATCATATTTTTACTGCTATGTCACTAACAATTCTATTTGCTTACCTGGGATTCTCCATAAATCTTTGGAATATAACTAGTGTACCAAATGATCTCATATTGACTCTGTTTTGAACTTGTTTTGCCATTGTCAAGGAAGAAACGAAATAATACCATCTCTAATGCCTGATTGCAAAGACGTAGGTAGACCTAGGCTAGATCATGGTTTAGTCTAAGCTGGTCCATTTGAAAATTGATGTTTAAGCCTAACGTAAGTCTGACTTAGACTAAGATTAAACTCGGTCTTTGCAATCGGCCCTTAGTGTTGTGTTATTAGAATACATCCAGTTTCAACAGGCTAAATATTTGTTCCAAATATACAGTTTACAGAAGAAAATAATCATTTATATCTGTAATGACCACAGAAGCAACTACTCTTCAGTACTCGATTCGAAGCGCTGAGTAATCACAAGTGAATCGAAATTTGTTAATGGGTGCATTCACGAGACTAAGGTAGCACTAAGCACTAAGAGAGCATTTAAATCGTATTGGTTGCAAACAGCAACTAATAAGATTCAAGTGCTCTCTCAGCGCTTAGTGTTACTTTAGTCCGTTGAATGCGTCCAATTGCATATACCCTACACTCTTGCCTATTAAATTACTTTCCCCCCCTCATTAATGGGTTTTCGTGGAATGGGAATTATTGTATATCTAGAACAACATAATAAATGGAAAATTAAACCAGCCATTACAACACTGGTTTCATAACAGTTTTTAAATTCTAGGAACAATTCAAATGTCTACACTTACGGTATCAAGAAGTTCCGATATCTTTAACATAAAGTAAAGCCAACATGCTCTTGCCTCCTGGAATAGAAAATGAATTGGATTTGTCAACACAGACATAATATAAGAAAATTTCGATTTTAATAACTACATAATGTTTGCTATCAGAACAAACTTATTGTATACCAGATATATTTTGTACCTACGTCAGTAGTTCGCAACCTTTCTAAATTGCGACTGCCTGCTCTAGCCCCGCCAGACATTGTGAAATACAGATGGTAAGTAATTATTATTATTATTAAGCTTTCTATTATTATAAGCGTAACACTGTAAAACTTTGTACTAGTACATTTGTTGTAAACATTCCTGAAATTGATTACGTTTCAAGCAAAATGTGTGAATAATATGTTCAAAAAATTACGGGAAATTGTCGTAGTTTCTTGAAGGATAAATTTAAAAAAAAACCGACCTGTTTTAATGTGCTCACTTCACAAAACCAGAGGTTGTAAGTTCGAGTCCTGGTAACGTAACATTTTTTTTTACCAGTAGAATAAGTAGTTCATGCATTCTAAGATTATTATTTTTTCAATAAATTAGTTTCATATGATAAACTTTGTATTTGGAACCATTTTAGTAACTAATGACTAGACCCGTCTTGATTTCACTAGCTGTAAAGATTTTAACAATCCACAAACATCCATGTCCTAGATGAGATTTGAACCTAGAACCTTGGAGACACTAACCTGACGTCTCAGACCACACCACTACCGCGATCTGTTATAGTTCAGTATGGCTACAGTGTTGATCTGACAATACAAGAGAACATCTGTAATACAAAAGATTTTCTTTCTTGATACTTTGCATGCATGTTCTCGGTATACAATTTCTAGTGGCATATACTACGTGACTACGGATATCTACAAATACATATCTGCGAAATAATGTAACTAATGGTACTCGTCCCGCAAATAGCGTTTCTCGAATAAGAAAATATTTCATAATTTTATTTTGCCTTCATTTTGTTTTATTACAAAGCATGACATACTCATTCTGCTGATAAAAATAGAAAAAAAGTGCACCTCCATGGACTCGAACTTGGCTATTGTAATTAGAATGCTACGACCTCCGACATCCGGGCGGCTGACAGTGAGGAATATCTTAGGTTATATAAAGTGCTAAGTAAATTTTGAAACCTGTTATTTCGAAACTAGTAAACAGTATATTAGCTATGAAACTGAACGGTAAACTACCACTACATGAAGTATGTTCCCGAAACTACATATCGAATACCGGAACCTTCCCGTATACTCGTTTATTCAATATTTTTTTATTCATCCATTTCTTTGCTTATTAATATAATACACTAAAGGGTACATTCTTCTATAAGATAAAATTAATTTTATAGGCGGTAACAACATGGCTTACGTCCGTCCCGATAATGAAAATCTGATACGTTTGCTTCCACTCCACAGGTTATGCTAATCTTGTATGTCATGTATCAAGAAATGATGTTACAATTTCAAATTTAACATAATTCAAGTTATTTTATGGTATGAACCATTCACATATTTATTTGTTTCTTCATTCATACATTCATTAAGGCAATCGAATTTAATTTGTGTATTCCCATCGTGAGTAGCAAATACAATATTTTGTTTGAAGAGTTTTAACAATAATTGGTGTCGTTCCAGTCATTGCGTCTTCTGTCTTCCCATTAGTGTTTATTTGATACGCAAATGACATTGTTACATCACTGTTAAAAGCTTGCTACAGTATTTACATTTACTTTTGTTGAAAAAAGGATACTCTTATATTGTTTATAAGATCTCAGATCTTCCGCGCTCTCCTATCATCTTGTTTACCCATCTTTCTAATCTAGTACGCACTGTCTTCGAGGTATCTATCACTTTTCCTTACTATTCAATTTAATTATCTACTACCATTCAATTTACATAGCTTAGGTTAGGTTAGATCTAACTACTCATATTCAATTAAATTACTTAGAGAATCGTGTCTTAAAAACTTACTTTTTTTCGTTGTGTTCGGTTGTTTTCTCTTCCTATTTTTTTTCTTCTAAAAACGTAATAAGGTAAATGCGCCAGTAATGGACACTTTAAGGACACTTTTCACAATTATAATTTGTAACTCGAATACAGTTCAAATGTACTGATCGAATGAGAATGTTACACGTTCCCCCATGCTTTTATGTAGTGATTTCTACCCGTTACTTTCATCAACATACACTATATGAGAGGAGATCACCTTTTTGGTGTAACATTGTTTTTGTACCAGTGATGGACAAGGAAGAACCTGGATCTTCCAGTAATGGACGCACTGTATAACTCAAAATAATATATCATTGCTGATGTTTCGAATATGAGTAGTAAACAAGATTTTACGTTTAATACTTTTCTTCGATTATCTGATTGTTGATGGAATTCCACTGAATGATCATTCCGAAGATCTAGGGTTCGAAAACACCTGTCGACTATGTTTACTGAGCTTTTAACATTTTTTCCTCAGCCATAGCAGACAAATGCCCAGATGGCACCTTCAATTTAAACCTGTCCGACTCCTTCCCACTTCCTTTTCCCTACCCTATCCCAACCTAAGCCATAGATTCCTTGTGGCCACAAAAATGCAAATTCTAACCTGCAATGAATAATACCCAATATTAAAACAAATCATTTCATTACCGGGCATCCCGCGTCCATCATTGAAAAAAAAAAAAAAAAATGGGACCAAAACTTTAATGACGAACTCATAGTCATGAAGACTAATCTTTTCCAAGTTGAAACGAAACAACAGAATTATGATTTCGCCCTCGGAGTTTAGCCCACTCACTTTCTACGTGCGTGGTCATGGGTTCAATTTCCGCTGAGGGCTATTGAACGGAGTGTTTCGGAGCTCACTATGTCAAAAACTGTACATCTCGTCCTTAGAAGCTCAACAGCTCAATTAGGACGTTATTAAGAACTCAATCAATCAAGGATTTTGATTTCAACCTAGTAATGAATAGTACGTGCTCACTTTCCCGTACCAGTAATGGACACACCCCTTGTTTTGCATATCAAATCCAAGTTATAATTGTATTGGCATTTAAATGCTCGAATAAAAGACAATTCGTAATGGATAATAGTGTAGAACAACAAAAGTAATTGTTAATGTAATTTCATGAATAAAAACCAAAAGTTTTTACCTTAATCACTTGCTTAACAGAATGCATGGAAGAATATGAAACTAACTTCAACGTCTTGTTAGAAATATCAGATGAGACCAGTAACGAGCAAATAATATTCAGTGGAACCAGAATATACGATATTAAATTTTCCCACGTAGGTGAAATTATTCCCACCTTTAAGAAAACCTTATTTTACAACTTTTCTCCTCAAATGTCCACTACTAGTCCACTGTCCATTCCTGGTGCTTTACCTTACTTAATTTCTGATTGACAAACACGAAAATAAATTATATCTCTTAATACTACTGGCGATTCGTTGACTTTATACTGTATCTTAGAACACATTTATTTTTAATTAACTTACTCGTAAGCCTAAATCTGTCGTTTGGTCTATTTTTTGACACCTAATGTTAATTCCTCGTAACCATAGCGTGTGGAAAACCTAGAAAAGTACAGAACATATTAGTTTATGCATTAAACCTACACACACACATATTATTTTTTATATTAATGTAGGCCTATCTGGTTCAATACTTCATATAATTCGAGTTCATACTGTGATTTCCATGTACAATTTTCTTGTGTTGTATTTTAACGTAACCATTACTTCATTTCTGCAGCTTTATTACTCAAAATTTGTTAACAGAAGATAAAAATGTCCATTGTTGCCTAGGAATGACTACAATTAACATTGGTCTAATTACAAATACCTTTTTATTACAAAAAATATTCATCCTGAATATTTTATATGGAGGAAAGATATATTCAAAAGAATATTTAAAAACTGAAGTTAAAATACTTAGATAGCGTAATCAAATTTCCACTGAACAGGTTCGAGCTAGCCCTCTTCAAACTCAATTTAAAATATCATTCCTAACACCCCATTACATTCCCCTAAAATTTAAATCAACTCTTTATAAAGTATTAATCAAGCCAGTCATTATATCTGGTGCTCCTGCATGGGAATTCACTTCCCAGAGGCATACGAAAGAATTAGAAGTATTTCAAACTGCTAAAATTGATAACAAAATGTCTAAAAGATACTACATTAATTCATTTTAACTGAAATTATAAAAACAGATCGGACTATGCAATGCAGAAAATTCGCACAACTTTTAACTACAGGATTTTTACAATAATATCTATAAAATGGATGATGATTTGGTAATTTTTTATATTCATTGTTCAAACACCATTACACATGTATGAGAATTCTCGGAAGTTCAATTAAATAGTTCGAATTGTAGCCAATTGTTACGTATTGATTCATATTGTATTTTTTTTAGACATCTTAACATCTAAAATATTACTAGTTTTCTTAAACCGCAGACATGTCCCAACAAACGAAACCCTTTCATAACTACAAATTGAGATACTAAATACATTTTACTTGAGTTTTTCCGTTCTTTCTTAGTTCGCTGTTTACCAGAAATCTTGAACATGTCTGACAAAAGTGACAATCTTATTTTTATCCATTCCTGTGAGAATCTTTTGTTCACATACAGAAGATTCCGCGCTCTCTAATCATCTTGTTTTCCCTTCTTACCTACCTACTGCGCAATGACTTTACGCATGCGTCAATTACTGTGTGCTAAACCACGACGGAGACTGCTGTAGATATAGCTGTGCAACGAAACACACTTGTGACTAGCGACAGGAACGGCACCTTGTTCTGAAAACAAGTTAATCGCGTGTGCAATAAAAAAAAAAATACCGAACCTGATTTACCTAACCTCCACATACGTATGTTCACTAATTTTACTAAATTTCCTAATGCATTTATATATATATATATAAAGAGAGAGACGTTATTTTCATTAAGAAATAAAACTACACCAGGGTTCGAACCTGTGTTCCATGGATTATCTTTCCAACATGCTACCAATACGCTAAATTGGGAACTGGAAGTACATGGTTGGAAGTAATATTTACCTTTAAGAAGTAATGCGCATGCGCGAGAATGGCTCAGCCTTGGGTGCTTATCCTGTCTTTAGTCGCAAGTGCAGACACGGGCACAAGGCAAAGTATATAGAACTATAGTTTGTACCAGGCGTGACGTCACTTTATTGACTTAACCATGGATATTACAATTAGATGATAGGCCAAAACTGAAAAACGTGAATCCGAGCATAACAGCATTAGTCTGCCATCTTGGTCTGCACAGCGAAAATTTAAAATAGAAGTAATCCGTAGGGGCGTTCGGAATTTCGGAATATCAATTTTTGCGATTTGGGAATTCCGAAAAGTCAGAATTTCGAAAAGTCGAAACTCTGGAAAGTCGGAATGTCGTGCATTATCACCAAATGGTAGAAAAGAATGGCTCACCGCCAGCAGACAGACAAGACAAGACATGTTATTTTCAGAACATATTCAAATTTGCTGGATTGAGTGTAATACAGTGTAACGAATTTTTATGATGAACGCCTGAGCCTGAAGTACCTAAAAGTCATAAATAAAATTAAAAATCTTATGTTGAAATTTTGTTTCGGAAAGTCTGAATTTCCGAAATCTGGTATTTCGGAAAGTCGGAATTTTGAATTTTATATTTGAACTTAATTTTTAGGGTCTTTAGCATAAAGGCTTTAGGCAACTTTGGCTCAGGATGGATAGATGATGATGGTTTGATTTTTGGAATAGAGAAAGTAGGATGAAATAGGAGAACCCCGAGAAAACTCACGCAAAGCCCACATGGCACGAGCAGGGATCGAACCGACGGCCCCAGGAGACAGAGGTGAGCGCTTTTCCATTGAGCCACCATGGGTCTAGGAAATGCGAAATGTCGAAATATCGGAATTCCGGAATCCAAACAATTCCGGAATTAACTTTGAACTTCCGAACACTCCTAGTAATCAGCTTGTAAGACAGATGTTTTTATCTTTTTTGGGGGAAAGGGAAATTAATCAGTAATCACGATGGGATTACCACACTGAAGTTTTAAGACCAAGTTTCATTATCATAAATAAGGCATCCTTACCTTTATGATAAGGATCGAAATGATCTCACAGTTATTCATTAAATAACAAATGAGATTAATAGATCTATGTAATGGTCCTTAGACTTCCCAAGTAGATGGTATCATTTTCGAAATAGGAAGCGTATAAGGCGGATAGTTTAAAACAAGAAAAATAAAATAAATTATTTTCCTTCCTACTACAAATTGAATGATGTAACGCTCTGATCATAACAAGAGAATATCGGAATGGTACCTGACCTAAGGTCTGTCTTCTATTTCCCCAATTGCTTTCACCGTGCTTAGAAAACATGGATAACCAGCAACAGGGATCGAATCCAAGACCTTCCGAATTGGATTGAATTGTCAATAATGTCGTAAACGAGCTGGTAAGCTGCTAAGGACGGGACCTACAGTTTAACGTGGGCTCTGAACCACTTGTGTTCCCTTCCGAATACGAGACCAATTAAGTTAACGGCTGCTCAGTAAGGTAAATTGCAATTTAATTTCGCGTTTGCTGCTAGCATTTTGTTAGAGTAGTGACTGAAAAACGTTATAGACACCAATGGTTGTAATAATAATTGTAATTCTAATTATTTTTAACGTAATAATAATAATTATTATTATTGTGTGTTTCCTAGAAGAATGTTGCAATGGAAGATCGCTGGGCAAGTTAAACCAATGGCGAATGCCTATCATCGGAGGATATTAAGGCCTTAAGAACGGTCCGTATAGTGTTTGAGTGGATTCCAAACCACTCTTTAGAATGCACTGACATGTACCCAGACCCGTTATGGTACTGGAAAGCACGTTGACTTGAATCCTGCTGTCAACTTTTCTGAGTAAGGTTTTCTAAAGCTTTCCTTACTTTTGACAATCCTGTCTATTCAACTTATGTAAAACAAATTATATTTTAAATACATCATATTTTTATGTAGCTATATTTTTCTTCTTCCAAATATATTAATTTATTCATTAAATATGTATTTTTTTTTCTTATTTCTTTTTAATTTTGACTCACCTCACAAAAAAGTGCAGCATTTGACAATACTTGTATACAATTGTATACTTTGACCAAGTTGTCGATTTCAAATCGTTTCCTATTGGCCATCAGCCGTGGTCCCACAGAGACACAGAGGTACACATAGGTAAATACGAGAGTTAGCCATGGAATTGGTGAACTGACCATAAACCAGTTATTTGTTCGTGGATCTGGAATAAAAAACAAAAACAAATACACGTTATCAAAGAGACGTAATGAGACACACATTTATTGAAATACTATTAAAAGAGCAAAATCTTGTATATTTGCACATTTTCATCTTTGAAACCGGTTCGAAAATGGCATGAAATTGGGTTAACTTCCGTCACCGGGAATAGACAATATTCCAGCCAAGTTAATTAAAGCGGGAGGAACGACACAAATCAAGGAACTACATACGTAAATTGATAAGTGCTTCGGAGAAAGGAGGAGCTTCCAGAGAACCTCAATAATAGTTCCGGTTTATAAAAAAGGCGATAAATCGGACTGTAATAATTACCGCGGAATCTCGTTACTCCCAACATGTTACAAAGTATTAAGTAATATTCTGTTAACACGCCTAAGTGTATACGTAGATGAAATAATTGGAGATCACCAACGTGGATTTAGAAGAAATAGCTCCGCGTTGAACCAGAGAGAAGAAATGGGAATACAATGGGACGGTTCATCAGCTATTCGTGGATTTTAAGAAAGCACATGATGCTATCAAAACGGAGAAACTATACAATATCCTGGCACAATTTGGAATGCCGGGAAAACTTGTTCAACTAGTGAAGATGTGTCTCATCAGTGACCCCATAAGCAGAGTACGGATAGGTAATAATATGTCAGATAGTTTCGAGATTCGCAACGGATTGAAACAAGTCAATGCTTTGTCACCATTACTGTTTAACATTGCCTTAAAATGTGCGATTCAGAAAATATAAGAGTACAAAAAGGGACTAACATTGAATGCCTTGAATCAAAAGTAACACCGATGTCTTAGTAGAAGCGTGCGATGAGCTATAGGTCTACAGGTAAGCATAGAGAAAACAAAATACATGATAATAAGTCGGAACACAGGGAATAACGGAAATAAGTACATAACAATTAAGGATGAGAACATAGAGAAAGTAAACAAATTTAAATACTTAGGAGCATATGTAACAAGCAAAAATGAGGTCACAGAAGAAATTAAAAGTCCCTTAGCATCGGGCAATGCATGTTTCTATTCAGTCCACAAACTCCTAACCTCGCGATTAATATCAAGGAAATTGAAATTGAAAATGTACAGAACGGTTTTTCTGCCGGTAATACTTTGCAGTTGTGAAAGTTGGAATACGACCCTAGCAGATGAACATAAATTACGTGTGTTTGAAAATAAGGTTTTGAGAAACATATACGGGGTAAAACGGGACGAGATAACTGGAGAATGGAGTAGACTCCATAATGAAGAACTTCACAGACTTTACGACTCACCCGATGTTATAAGAACAATGAAATCGCGACAACTAAGGTGGGCAGGCCATGTAGCTCGAACGGAGGAAAAACGAAGAGTATATTCCATTGTGGTTGGTAAACCGGAAGGAAAGAGACCGTTAGGAAGACCGAGACGACGTTGCGGGGAGATAATAGAACGGATCTTCGAGAAGTGAGTGTTCGTGATAGGGACTGGCTTGGTCTTGCTCAGGATAGAATCCTGTGGCGGACGTTTGTTACTGCGGCGATGAACTTGCGAGTTCCGTAAGCCATAGAGTAAGTAAGTAAGTAAGTAACACCATTAATGACGGATTATTTCTAAAGATGTACTTGTATGTCGACAAAGACATAACAATGACTTAGAACAATATTTTGTATTTCTGGAACATCAACATACACTCTCTCAATATTCTTAGCCTATTTAGAGATCAAAGTAGAATAATACACTTCTGTCGAATTTTTAACCTATCATTTTAGCCCCACCCACCGTATCACTTTAGCCCCACAGTAGAGTCCTGCAAACCCAGGTCCGCACCATTAGAATATACTTGCTATTAAAATAAAGGGAAAATATTTGCAATGATTATACCCGGGCGATCTTTCCTGTTACGTAATTAGCCTAAAATCCCAGAAAACTGAGCAGAGAAGTAGAAAAGAAAGAAAGAACTAAACGGGGTAGTGCTCTGCACGGGCCGGGTTGGTCTGGTGCGGTCCTGGGTTTCAAATGTAGTATTCAATTTGAGGTTTCATATTTTACCACATGGTCGACTGTTTTCTAAAGCAAATATAAATAAATATAGTGTATTAAATACCTAACATACAAGACAAAAGGCATTTTCCTGGATGTACTTATAAGAGGGTGACACTAAAAGATTTCGGAGCTAAGGTTAAAGTTCTTTTCGTGGTGAAAAAGCTGCTGTTTTCGAAAAACACAATTATTTTATGGGAAGCTGTTTTTAGCATGGACGTAAGAATATAAAGGACTAGTAACAAGCAATTCACTGAATGTTATAAAAATGGGACGGCTGAGAGTGCAGTTTGTCATTCCAACATGGCGGATCGCGCATACTTCCTGGAAACGAAGTAGGCGATATTGTGAATGTGCAAATAAATTTTAATTGTCTAACTTTGTTGTCCTTAACAACTAATTATTATAAAAGAAGTGTCGTTGCAAATACACTTCCTTCTCAAGAGCAGTGATCATTCAAATCTTGAAACCTGATATTATTTCACTATTATTATTGAAGAAAAAACGTAAATATTGCTTACCTGTTTATCCTCCTCACATGTACCTCTTGGTCGGCTTCATCAGACGCAACCTTCCCATATCTTAAATTATTTCAGATAAATTTATAATTTGTAATTAAAAGTGGCTCAATTAACATGACTACTTATGGCCAGTTGCAATGTTTTGGTCAATTCAACATGGCGGCAAGGCGCACTTCCGGCCCATACATTTTGGCTTGTTACTAGTCCTATTACATTCTTACGTCAATGGTTGTTAGTGCAAAAATAAATATTGTTTGTTAGTGTTGGATGATAGTAGCATTTAAAAGTACTTTTATTTTTTTCTCCT
The DNA here is from genome assembly GCA_022664845.1 of Lepisma saccharinum. Lineage (NCBI taxonomy): Eukaryota > Metazoa > Arthropoda > Insecta > Zygentoma > Lepismatidae > Lepisma > Lepisma saccharinum. The sequence continues at coordinate 37,032 of JAGDQP010009538.1, forward strand.
GTCTCATAATAGCTCCACCAGACCCTAACTTTTCCACACTAACTAGCCCCACCCTAGCTTTCGTCCCTGTTTGATGATATTTTTAAAAACTATGTTTTCTTCTGCTCCTTATGTGTTTATGAGTCACTCTCTTTCTGCTAGTTTATGAAACACATTTTAATATTCACTCTGTAAATCATATTTTTAAAAAGAAAATATGCGGACATTTTGTTGTTCGATGACCCTAGTCAGGTATTGTTCTTTAAAATATTCTACTAAAAATCAGAGCGATCATTACATAGCATTTACAACACAACAACAGGTGGTCATTATGAAATATGATGTTGAGTGTAAAATCTGACAGTTATGTATGTATGTACGTGCTACGTCATCACTTTATAAGAAGATTTTTTTAAAAAAGATCTAAGTACTTTTAACGTAATTAGATTACGTATCATATATATAGTATTATGTTCTAGTTTATGTCACAATAAAATATTCCTCGATCATACTTGTAGTGTGTACAGTCTTGTATGAATGCCACATTAAATGAATCTTTGTTTATGGATAAGCATACGAAACAGTATAACTCGTAGCAAATATTATAGTTATCAATAACATGCACGAACAATCACAGCGTTAATTTTGCAACGCTATCTTGTCTGTTCTTTTTTCCTCATGACTAGTAGTATTTCTACGTTTTCAATATAAATACACTAATTAATACTTTAATTTATAATGTTAAAACCAAGCTACCGAAGTCTTCTGATGTAAGTTTCGAATATGGAGAACATAATGCCGGTTCGAGTCTTGTTTACGCCGACGAAATTTGCTCAGCTCTCGTCTAGTTTGTTTCAAGTGCACCAGGCGAATGTCGTATGGTACTTTTAATTAAATTTATATACCAACTTTACAATTAATATTCGTTTTCTTTTAACAACCCTTGTAGTATACCTATGAGGAAAACTCGGCGGGCCTCCGGTGGCCCACCAACCATGAAGGCGGGCCATCGGAGGCCCGCCGAGTTTTCCTCATGGGGGTATTATCCCTTGTTATGATCGGTTCGTGTGTAAACACAATCATAAACATAATGAAATATGTAAAAATATATATATTCAATACCTAAAGAATAAAGACTGAAAATAAAAACAAGGAAGATTAAGAAATTTTTAGTCTAAATGGCAATGAAGAAAAAGGAGAGTCCATAGTTTTCAAGGAGGAAAAATGAATAAGAATAATGCGGAAATTGTAATTCCAACACACATCTGGAGATGAACGGTGCAAGAAATGAATTCAGCAAACAAAACTAAATCAAATCATGACAATAAAAAGCATTTCTTACCGTACAACTAAAAAAAATCGGAACTAAAGGACCTATATCAACTCTAAGGGCCGAATTCAGAGTCGCGTTTTGTAGAAAATTCGTTACTTGAAGATATGGTTTCAGGTTGCTGCTGATTCACAAACCTTTCTCAAGTTTGCGAAGGGTACCAGAATTCCAAGTTGATTTTCTTCAAGAAGCATTTCGTTAAGTTTTGATTTTTACAGTTTCATAGTCATATCTTGAGACAGTGTTTGAAATAAACGATTTCATAGTGCAATTTTCTTTCTCTTGAGAAGGGAACGTTGTTCTTGTAGGAAACGAAAATTGCGTTTTGTGAAAGAGAAGGTCTACCTTGACTTGAGAGAGAGAATTTGATATGTATTTGTAGAGGGACAGTGTAAAACACACCAAAATAATATTATTCATGGTTTTACAAAAAAAAATGTCGGGGGTTTTGCAAGAAAAGTGTTAAATCCATTGGAATGTTGAAATGAAAAACAAATAAGAAAAAGATTCAGTTCAAACCCAAAAGAAATAGTTGAGAAGTAGGCATTTTTTTATTCCAATCCAGGAAGTAATTGTGTGTGGATTCGGTATAGTGTCGCATACAATAATATCCAACATATTACAATTGAAATATCGGCATTTTCATAATTCCAAAATCAGACACCTACAACAAAGTGTGATTCGCTGCTGGAATTCCTATCCACAATCTTGTTGTTCAGTAATAATTTAGTTTAGCTACTTGTGCGATAGAGCACTGGAAACGACACAAAATGCGACGTTTTATCTTCCTATAGAAAGGAAACCTACTGAAAGGCGTGAGAAATACAAACATTACCTAGGGGAAGTTAAGATATGCTCATAGAGGGCACAGAACCCATGTATAAGTCGCGAAAGTAGTTTAGTCCTTGTTTCCATAGAACGCAATTTTCTGGCCTAAATCAGAGGCCCATGTGTGAAAGTACATAACAGAGAAGGGATATGTGTGTCCTTCCAATCAGAATGAACCCATGACTTTGCTCCAGAAAACAAATGGAAATCACGTTATTCCACATAACTTCGTTTCTATAACAAGGCGGGTCTATCAACTAAGACGTTCAGCCCCTGGAAAAGTAATCCAATTTTTCTGCCAGGGAATTTGTTCAGTTCCACACAGATACGAAAACCATGCTTAAAACAACAACAGTGCTTAGTTACTCCTTGTGTTTTATAGATTACAGTAAAATTAGAATGACGTAGTTTTCATTGTTTGTGGTGATTTTCTATTCTCTGTAATGAAAATCCCGTAATTTTAAATTCTATTGGGTTTTACAGAAACATGGACTAACTACTTTCGCGTCTAAAACATGGGTTTTGTGTTCTTTGTGAGAACATCGAAAAGATGAAGACATCTTATCTTAACTTCCCCATTACATCACTTCTTTTGTTATATCCCATGGTTTTTAGTAGATTTCCTGGCTATAGGAACATAAAACTATAGGGGCACAAGTAGCTAAACTGCAGTACCCCCTTTTTACTACCTGAAGTTCCATCAATTTCTCCAGTTTTATTTCTGATATCAATAACGACGTACGTCTTACCTATATTTCTTTGTTATATGCCCTTCAGTACGCCAAGGAAACTCGACATTGAGTCCGTTGCATTTCTGTAGCAAAATACGAGTCATTCATAACACGAACTGAAAATCAGTATTCCTCCCCATGCCGCCATATTTGCATATCGTGAACAACTCGAGTACGTATTTAACTCAATAGTAATGACACGTGACTTTTCATAACACTTTTGGATTATTGGAAATCGTTATGTTTCTAGAAGTGCCTGTGTGAATTATTTGCAAGGGAATGTGTAATACATACGACTCAATAGCTGGTGGAAGCTTGGGAAGCTAATGTAATATTTATTGAAAAAAGATTAAAACTTAGTGTTCCATATGTTTCACACCTTTAAATGATGTAGTGAAGAGAACGATTGCACATAGTTCATAAGTACCAAGTACTATTGCAACTCAGAAGCTGCGTTTTCATTGGGATCGAAAGTGCAAATAAAGAATAATGAAACTTCGAAGTCTACATGTTTCATAGGGGTCGTAGGATCGATCCCTGCTCATGCAACGTGAGCTTTGTGGTGGACAAACACCATGTGCGTGGGTTTTCTCGGGGTGCTCGTTTTCTGCCGCTTTCTTCATTCCACCAATTCATCGCCTCATCATCATCTCGATACGGCCTAAGCCATAGTTGGCTAACGGCCTTAAAATAAATTCAATTCAATTTACATGTTTCATAGGTTTGAATAACGTAACAGATTGGAAGTAGTAAAGAAATACCGTAGAGAGGCATTGTAATGGGAAATCGCACATGGGCGCAGTAAAACTTTGGGATATTTATTTTCCACAGGTTTGCATGTTGATGTGAAGTGTAAATACTACAGAAATACCGTAGACAAATACCTTAAATTGCACTTTGTTACGAGGTTCATAAATAAAAATGAGGACACAGTTTACATTCAATTCATGGTCAATTTAATTCAAGCTTCTTAATTTTAGTCTGTGCGACACTAAACCCTATCTGCACTGAAACATACATTTGTTTACATGCCACAAATGCTATCCTTGCACCTCAATTGAAAATAAAACCAAATATCAGCACCTATTTAATCACTACCATTTTATACGACCTTAAGAATCAAACTTATCGAATGCAATATTTACATTTTTTTTTTCAATGTAATTAGTTTTATACAACATTGTTCATTGGCATATGAAGCAAAATATTACATGAAAGTCGTAATGTTGCTTAGTTGGCTACCATGTGTTTCTTGAGATTAAGTTTTCAACAAGACATGGATTGCCCACTAACTCAAAATGAGTTTCTGAAAAAATGTACTTGAAAAGTGACTATGAATAAGGCATTTCTTAAGTACAAAATTTCATTTCGAAATGCTCTTACTCAAATGCCATTTGAAGACGTTCTCAGAGCATGACTCTGAATTCGACCCTAAGGAACGTTTGCTCAAGTTTTTCATTTTCAAAAAATTGGTACCAAAGAATAATAAACCAACTCGAAGAAGAAGAAGAAGAAAAAGACGCTACAGCACCAAACAAAAGAAAAAAAGAGGGAGAAACATTGCAATAACTCTTGTGGATTCATTGTGATGGCTCAGTGAAATGATTCTCACCCGTAATAGGAAGCTTCCGTCTTTCAACTCCTGGATGGACCATCCTAGACTATCCAGTCTGAGGATCTCCCCTTCCTGCTTTAAAATCGTACGTGAATGCCACGGTACAGTACTACGAATTAAGGTCAAGGTCACTATATTCCCCATTCCTTCTCTCGCAGGTTCCCTTGGAGGGTACGAATGCCATTACATTTAATTTTTTTTAGAAAAAGTAGCTTTCCTTTCACGTACCTCAAAAATCGATATTTGTTATAATAAACAATGTCACCTTTACAAATGGACCTAATTAAGCGGGACGAGACACCAATTATCCCGATCTATGAAAGCTCTGCAAAGCATAAAATTAATGTGTAACATATCACAAATCAGACTACAGAATCTATAACACTAACGCAATAAGCTTCCCATGTATGTGTGTGTCTAGCAGTTTTCTCTAAAACTACATACAACCTCCAGCCCTCCTCTATATGTGGTATCATATTAAACTTATGATGTGCAAGTTCCACATAAATTTGTACGTTCTCGATCAATTTATCCATTGTGGCTTACGGAACGAAAAAGAAGCGGGGAAGGATATAAAACCTTGATATTCTCAACAATCAACACCAACAATGAACAACGAATCAAGAAACGAATTTACAACTTCGCTTTTATGTTGTTGTTGTTGTTTTTTCCCCCCTTACTTACTTATCTTGCGTTACTTGATCAGTTCTAAAATAGATCTGATAATGAAATATTAAGCGGCTGTAGAACTTCAAAACCTTGCTAATAATTCCTCATTTTCAAGTCGTCTTCTATTTATAATTGAAACCGTATATGAAGGTCATACATCTCTAATCAGAATTAGCGAAGCCTTGCCGCCCTACGCTCGCTTAATATTACATTATCAGATCTATTACTAATAAAATAACGCCGGAAAGGAAACAAATGCGTCATTTTAAATTCAGTTTTATAAATCGATGTTCATTGTTGGTGTTAATTGTTGAGATTATGAAAGTCGCATCCGTTTTCCCCTTTTTTATTCACTCCTTGAACCTCAATGGTGAAATTGATTCAGACCGTCCAAGTTTATGTGAAACCATCACATCACTGGGGTTTCATAAAGTACAATGTACGTGGGGGCTGGAGGGCTTGGTTTAAAAAAACTGTATACACACAAACACACACAGACACTCGGGAAGCTTATTTTTTAATTAATATTGTAGACATATTACAAAATTATGTCCATAGAAAGAATATTTATTGCATTATTTAGATGATATTTCTATCTAGAATAAACAACTAAAGAGATGACATTACTTGCTTGAAACTTCGTATAAATAATTGAAGGTTCCTACGGCCATGATTTGAATTTGAATTTATTTATGGCCTTTAGGCATCTATGGCTTAGACCCGGATAGAGGAGAGGTGTCTGCCAGTTACTATGTTGAAGATACCACCTGGGCATTTGCCTGGTGTGACTGAGGAAAACCCTGGGAAAACCTCGGTCAGGATAGACGGCCGCTGGCATCGAACCCACGACACCCCGAATGGTACACCAACGCTCTAACACTGAGAGTTATACAATAGTTATACTAACAATTGGTAAGGCAATTGCTAAAACTATTAACAATTAACTCTGGTACTTAAAATTTAAAATTCTAAAAAGTACGCAAGAAACATTCAAACCTCATCTTCAGAAATATGTAATCAATTTCTCACATTTCCTGTGCAATTCACTAATACTTTTTGTGCATAAAATCAGAGGATTACCTTGGAATTCCTGATACCAAACCAAGGGGAAATGTTCATACCAATTACCTCTATCTAAAAGCCATACTGGACTGACTGCTGTCATTGAAAATTTCATGTATACATGAAGCCAGAGAGCGAAGAGATCACTTAATTTCGTTTGTCCACTTCCAGTCTAAACCAATATGAACCAAAATTTCGGTTCTAACTCATTTTTTACGCTTGTAATAAACGTAAATATTATTTGCACTATTTTATATTATATATGCGGAGTACGGTATACTATTATATGAATAACTCAGGAATTAAGACAAATAAAATACCGATAAAGGATAAGAACCGAAAAAACTGAGTTAGAACTGAAAATTTGGTCCATATTGGTTTAGACTGGAAGTGGACAAACGAGTTTAAATATTATACCTGCTGTCTTTCTTTCGATACTAACAGTAAGCAGTCACTCTAGTATTGCTACGTATAGCTCGATGGTTCAAACGAACAATTTCTCGAAAGATGAAAGTTTTTTATGAGATACCATGGATCTCGATACCGTTTTCAACTTCGGGCCGGAAATCGACTTCTTACAATGGTAAATAAATCGCGTATATGTTTTTATTTTTAACTTCATAGACGACGCATATCACAGTTAATTGCTATCGACATGGTAGAGAAACTACGAAGGTCAATTTTGATGTAATGAATTGACAGTGTTGGCAACTTTGCAACAAAAAAATATTTTTTTTCCAGTTGACAGTATGTCAGTATATTAGATATTTAAAATTCCCTATTGATGAAAAAACATTATTATTATTATTATTATTATTATTATTATTATTATTATTATTATTATTATTATTAAAAACAGAATTCAGTATTGCCAACTGCGCTTGGTAATGTTCAAAAAAGTTATTTTTTTCAACTTTTCACGTCGTTCATTTTTCAAGTTTGCAACACTGCGTTCTGTACTTTACTATTAAATATCGTCACTACGGAAAGGCAAATGTCTAACAAACTAACACGACGAATATTTGAAAAATAATAAAACTTTATACAGGATTGACAACCCAATTACATAAAATTTAAGTTCCCGTCTACTATTCGCATATAAATCAACTTCCAAAACCTACTTCTATTTCATGTGTCGATTCTGATCTATCAAGAAATAGTTGGTCTATTCATTTTATTTACTAGGGTCTACTCTATGAAGCCGATTTTCAACTCGAGGTTGGAATTCCTGTATCTAAAAAACGGAGCATTTTATTTTCCTGAAAAACATTTCGTATGAACCATTGACTTCTTTCTATCTTAAAGCGATACTGGACTGATTAATGCCATTAAAATTAATAGTAAATATTTGAAGCCAAGGAGCGGAAGGGGAAGTAAGGCCCCCCTGGACACGGAAGCATTTATGTTACGATAAATCGTAGAGCTAGTGCAAGTGTAATAAAGCAAGATGTTATGGTATATTCTATAACATTTTTTCTGCAATATCTGCTAAGAAAAATGCTACGATTTATCGTAGTAGAATATTTCCGTGTCAGGTAGGTCTTAATCTCGATTGCCCACTTCCAGTTTAAAACCAATATAGACCAAATTATCAATTCTATCTCATTTATTATATGCTTGTTTTCGCTGTGTGGCCTGTTTTTGGATTTATATCTTAATTCTTGCAAAAACCGTAAACATTATTTACATGCAAAGTCTGGTACATTCATAATTCAAGAATTAAGGGTTGGTTTTCTTGCAATAGTGCGTTGCTTGCGATTTGGGTTAGTAGCCAATTGAAATATGTGCTTTATTGCGTGTTCAACGTATAACACGTGTTTCAATTGGCTACTCGAAGCAAGCAACGCACGCTTGGAAGAAAATCAACCCTAAGACATAAATAAAAAAAGAACTGGCCACACAGCGCTAACAAACTTAAAAAAAAACTGCGAACTGAAAATTTGGTCTGTATTGGATTAAACTGGAAGTGGGCGGCGAGGTTAACTGTTTGCTTACGTCTATCTTTTCATACTCTCTGATCACTCCAGTATCGTTACTTAGAGCTCCATGGTATAAACTCCCCTCTCCCTATTTTGTTCTCAGGCAGCCGCCTACGGCAAAGGGGAACGTAGACGATTCGAGCCATTTTCAAGGATAAGATTTAATTTTGAACTTGTGAGAAACATGGGGATCAAGGTGAGTCGTATTTACAATTACGGAATTTGATTGGACAATCTCTGGACGGTAAAATAACTACTTTTGCATATTAACTTTAAACTAATTCAAACATCGGTTGAAAATTAACAACTATAATATAAATATTATATATAATTAAAATATATATACAACTATAAAAATACTGCAGATCGAAATCAGAAAGACACAATTATAATGTTCGTCTCTCTATGAAAAATCCACATGCAACAAAAAAAAAAAGGCAGTGAAGAAAGACTGCCCGCCTCCTTAAAAATAATTACAGGGATGTTTGAATAACGCAATTGTAACCTTTCTCAACCTTTTATGAACAGCACAGTAAAGATATCATTTAAGTGTAAAAAGACGGAAATGTCGAAACCGGAAATTATTTATTAACAAATTAATTACAACTTTGTGCTTTTTTACCGATGAAAAACCCTGTAGTTATTGCCACCATCTTGAGAGAATTCGAGGGTCACTCTTTCAAAACGATTAGGAGTTACTACTTGAATCGTTTTTAAAAACTTTTAATTTCATTAATTCCCTCTTTTTTTTAATTACTTTTCCCTACACTTAATATGCTTTATGTAACGTATAATAAATATATATATATATATGAATAGAAATAAAAAAGACTTGACTATCTAGTAAGATAAGTACAATTAAAATTGTGTAGTAAATATTGATGAACAATTTCACCTACCTGCAAGGTCAGTAAAAATATAATTCCATGCTCGTATGATAGACGATACAAGCTCCGTCATCTTTCTGAAAATAAATGATATATTTATAAAAAGATTGTTCACTATAAGCAAAAAAATATATCTAGGCATACTTCTAAAAGAGTTGCTAAGAAAGAAAGTTACGTTATTTTTGTAACTAACCCAAGCATATTTGATTTTAAGTTGACCCACTTATGTTTAACTCGCTTTCGTCATGTCGGAAACAAAGTTCTTTAAAAAGAAATGGAAGTAGCCTAGAGTTAACGTTTATAGAACTAAGACCGGCTTTTCATGCATGCGGTATTCGTTTACTTGCGATTGTTACGAGTGGCCATAGGCGTGCGCACGGGTGGGGCCGTGGCACTACCAATTAATATGCTGGATGTGAAAATCTATAGCGAGATGGCTCAAAGTCGAACCCTCTCTGAACTAGAGGCTGACGTGAAATTACTCCAGAACTATGAAAATGAAAAATGACAAGATTCCAAGAGATAACTTGAACTAAGATGTGTTTTTTTACTTATTTGTACAATTGTGAGTATTTATCAAACCTAGGGTCAAAGCACCAGCTAGAGACTAACCACCCCATGAGGAAAACTCGGCGGGCCTCCGGTGGCCCGCTTTCATAGTTGGTGGGCCACCGGCGACCCGCCGAATTTTTCTCATGGGGAACTTACATTATATTTTTTTATTAAACTTTTGTTCATAACATACGGGCTAAGCGAAACTACATCGTTGGAATTATTAATTAATGGCAGCCACTTTTTGTATTGCGGCACGTGCTAAAATTTGTGTTAGCAGACATTTACAGAAAATATAGTATATGCGGGCGGAATCGTTTATCATAGGATAGTCAAACAAAAACCATTCTTTCCTTTAAAATACGCTTGATAATTTTAGTTCTCCGTATGAAAAACCCTAGAAAGAACTTCTCAAAATGATATCCAATTAAATGTGATTGTTGAAATAGATACAATTTCGGTTTTCAATGCGCTTTTTCGCCCGAAAGAGATTGAATATCAAAGTTGATTTTTGAGCACTATGAACATATCAAAGTATGTTGAAGGTTAATATATGCTTTTTTTTTTTTTTTTTTTTTTTTTAGAAATTTTCGAAAATTCAAAACTTTGTATTTTATGTATATTGGAGGCCCAATATCTCTGGTGGAACAAAATATAAAAATCTAATTTCTTCACACGTTATCCATTTATGTTAATAAAAACCAAACTACGGTAAAAATGTGAACTTTGATATTTGTATTTGAAGGTGGTTACAAATTTGGTGCAAATTAGGGGTGAATAATAACTCGTGCAAGCTATGGTATGAATACTGGAGATTTTTATCTCTTGTGGGAGATCAGATAAGATATATTTTTACACATTAAGCATTTATGTCAGGAGAAGATAAGGTAGAAATTTAAACTTCGATATTTGAGTTGCAAATTTGCAAATTTGCAAATTGGGGTGTGGGTGGAGTGATGAATGCTCGTGCGTGCTTTGGGAAATGTTATATTACCACCAGAGTGCCCAAGAAAGATGTGAACACGTCAAGCAGATCCTGAAATATCTTTGCAAGAGAGCTTATTATATATATATATATATATATATATATATCCAGTGTTCAGTTGGTAACATGGCTGCTCCGCAAGTCCTCTCTGTCTTTTTCATTCCGTTATGCAGCCAAGCCTTTGGCAAAACGTTGCCACCTTTGCATGTGTGTTTGAAGAGCTTATACAGTTGTCTCTGTCTATTAATATTTAAGCATTTCAATTATCATTACAGTAGCAAAATCGTAATTCTGATGGTAATACAGGATATTTCTTTTCAGAACCATTTTTTATACGAGTTACTAAAGCACGCACGAGCATTGTTGCAAATCTGTTACTTCCTTCAAACTTAAATATTAAAGTTGAAATTTCTACTGCAGTTGCTTCCGACATAAGTGTATAAATTGTGGGAAATTTAGATTTTTATATGGTCTTTCATCAGAGAAGGATCTTCAATGTCCCTAGCAACGCGTGCACGAGCATCATTCAACAATTTGCAAATAATGTGATTCTCTTCAAACTCAAATATCATATGTTAACAAGTAGATGTTATTGGAAAGAATGTTTTTTCTTTGAATATCCTATGATAAACCAGTCCGTAGATATTACATTTTCCGTAAATATCTGCTAATACAATTTTTTTGTATACACCTCAATACAAAAGTGGCCGACATTAAGCAATCGGTTGGTGTAAAAATAAAAACAGATAATATCCGTTCTTTGCTTACACACACCCAGGCATATAGGCCAACCAATAAGACGCAAGTAAATCCCAATTCACCAGGTAAAAGATTAATCGAAAATCGGCGTCAAGTTGACCCAGCTTAATTGTATATTGGGCCAGACAATCCGTCTACCATATTTACATCCATGGCAGCTACAAAGAAGCCTATTTATAAGCCATTTCATTCGTGATTCTTATGAAGTAAATTCATGTGGATGATTGGTTTGATTTATTAACCTCCTCTTGGAAAATGGGACTGCATGTCTTCCTTCTTCTCTCTCTCTCTCTCTCTCTCTATATATATATATATATATATATATATATATATATATATATGCGCAATTACACGCATCACGCACTGACATTTTTGCAACCCGCCCTCTTCCATACATTTTCCCCAAATTCTCTAAAAGTATGGCCCCCCCCCCCAAAAAAAAATACACATTCAAAATGAATGTCTTAAGTTTAACTTCCATTTTTAAAAAATCCAGAATATATTAATAAGCGTATAGGAGAAAAAAAAACAGCGTAACGCACTGACATCTGTGAATTATTAGATGAATTTACCTTGAAAGTATTGCTTTATTTTTTTACATTCTGATAGAAATAAACTAACGGACTCAATTACAGATCCTAGATAAAATAACACTCTAAAATATAATGCGTGACTAAAATTTTTATGTTCCAAAAGTTAAAAAATTTAAATCCATATTAGAACGATTCTACGAATAAGTGAAGCCTGAGAAGTCAAACATTCAGTGAACACTATTTCCTAGATTGGAAGGTACGCATGCACGGGAGAGCAAAGGGTGCATGTGCCTCCCAGGGATTCCGCCAGAATGTTCAGTTCGGGGGGTGTAAAGCAAAAAAAAATGGAGGGTGTAAGTGCAGTTTTGCACAGTTTCTATCGTTTTCGACCGTAAGTTGAGGGCGCGCTCGAGAATTTAGGGGTGATATTCCCCACATGAGAGTCTGGGAGAATCAAGCCCCCAAACACAGGACTGGATACAGCAAATGAAGATAAGGAAGGAGCGTTGTACATTTTTGGCTCCTTCGAAGGGGCGCCAAAATTCGATATTGCTCCCGTTGCAAAAGTACAAGCTGCAGCCCTGAGTATACGAAGTGTGTTTACTAAAAATACCTTAACAAGTCTTAGTACAAGTTCATAGGGAGCTTCTGTTGTTGGATTATTTAAAAAGTTAAAAAAATACGATGTTACTAATTCTAATTATGAGTTATAGAACTAAAAATGTTGGAATGGAAAATTAAAAATATACATAAAACTTTTTTTCTTTTATATATTGACATAAATGAATGACCTATTTCTGTCTAGTCTTATTTACGACCTGGCAAGTATTATAATTTAAACTCGATTGCATGATCATGTCTGTATATCTTCCTATATGCGGTTACTCCCTACAGCTTGATCTTGTTTTAATGAAAATAAAAAAGCTTCAAACATTCCCCTATTAAGTAGTACATTAGAAAGTTTTGTTGGGCCCATCCTTTCAGAGAGTTTGGGAAATGTATATCAAAGTGTAAGTGCTGGTTGTGAAAATGTCAGTGCGTGACGTCAACTTTAATATTATATAATAAATAGTATTTTAATATATACGTGTTATTTAATCGAGAACGTGATCCTCTGTACTTCTGCTAGCATATCCTATGTCCAATTTGCATTTTTTGAACCTCTCGGAGACATACGGCAAATACAGTCTAAAAGTATATTCTGAATGTCAGTTTGTGACGCGTGGTATATTGTACGTTAATATTTTACACAAAATTAATTGTGATTAGGAAAAACGTTTGAAATACTTTTTGTTCAGCATTTGACTCTAATGTACCAATGAAAGCACTTTACTTTTCACCAAATATTCTGCAGTATACAGTACTTTTCTTAGTACATTGGAAGTAGCACACTCACCATAGCCTGAGAGCGTCACGCACTGACCATACAAAATCTATTGTGATTAGAAAATTAGTTCGGAGTACATTTTGTTCAGCATTTGACCCTAAAACACCATACAAAAGCAATTTACTTTTCATCAAGTATTCTGCAGTGTATAGTACTTTTTATATGTGGAGCGTCACGCACTGACATAATTATGTAGTCGATTTTTATAATGCTCGCCAGGGCGTGAGGACGATTATTAACACACAAACCAATAGTTTATGTCAATATAGAAAAGAAGGAAGTTTAATTACCAATTTTTAAATTCCTACGTTTTTACCTGAATAATTAACTGTTAAAATGAAGTCAAATGTAGCTATTTTCGTGAATTTTTAAATAATCCAAAAGCAGAAGCTAATTACGTCATTGTACTAATAACTTTTTTCATTTCTTTATGAAAACATGAATCGTATACTTTCTAAGAATCGATTGCGCTAATTAAAATAAATGCATGATACGTTTCAATTTTTACCATCGGGTATGACATATTCGTGGATTGGCTGTTGAAATCCGTGCGTTATGTTTTATCACCCTGGCTAAAAAAGTTTAATTCGCACATTGTTCCTGGACATGATTACGTGCAAACACAGGATCTCATAATCAAGAGTATTTTTTTTTATTGTTTCGAAACACTAAAATCTACTAATTATTTCTCTATGTAATGGATTTTCTCGCTGATAATTTATGACTACTTTTATGATGACTTCCTCTATAGTACGGCGTACATATACAAACATAGGGGAGAGAATCGCACTCAAGAAGCCATTAGAAAAACGATACTTGATAATTAGTATATTAAAAACTCATTCTTTTCTTTGTCATACATTTATGAGAAGCAATCTGATTGTCTTGAAACGTTCTAGAGGTGAAAGTGCAGGACTTGAGAAGAAGCACCCTCTTTTGATGTTAACGTTCTCCTCGTTTCTCCCTGACATTGTCTAAAAAAAAGTGACGTAATAGCTACGACATTTGACGAGAACCAGAGATTAAGCAACAGGTTAATTTGAGAGAATATACAACCTATTTCTCTCGTTGACATAACCACTGGAAAATTCCAATCATCTTATTGAAAAAAATTAACAACATCAAAGTGAAGCAACGGAATAAAATAATTACCACACTTATTAACAAATTCCGTCCCTGAAATTGACCGTGTCCAGTTTTATGGCCTTATCATTTTTTTAATTTTTTTTTTTTTAATAAGGTAGACAATAATTTGGCAAATCTGATGTTCCCGAGTCGTTCTTTATTGTTCCTTTCATGACTTTCACACACGAAACACATCATTTTTGTCATGGGCTATGGTTGGCGACGTAGACCACCCTCGCCATCTTGGTACGCACTTTCCATTGATTTACACGGGAATTGTTTTACTCGTCTCATATCTTTCAGGAGCATTCTTTTAACTTCTGTTTTCGCCCAGTTTATCGTCATGTTCTCTTTGACTCATGCTATTTTATAGAAATGCAATATTTTGCATACGAACAGTATAATTTCCCGTTAACATATTTTGTGATTGATATAGCAAACTATTAATAATACATTATACTCATATATTTGAAGAAACTTCACAAACCAAAACTATACAAGAGTCAAAATAACCACCAAGACAAATTTTGTGAAAGCAGAACTTAAATATTCTACTTCTGAGAGACATAAAATGAGTAAAACGATTCCCCTGTAAATCAATGAAAAGGTCATACCAAGATGGCGGGGGTGATCTACACTGTAAGGTGATAATTTCAAGAAGGTTTCGTTAAATTTCAAATTTAACCTATCAAAATCTAAGCAAATAAGCTATAAGAACTATACTTTGATTTCCCTCCGGTTAATTATTGCTATAATGTAATTGTATTTGTCCTTATTTAACAACAAGAAGAATGTTTATGGACTCCTTAGAATGTATCATTGTGTAAATTATTCATACCAGTTATTGCTACTAGGAGTGGGAGCAATGACTGGTATGTCATTTTTTCCACAGTACCCATGGGGGCAAATCATTAGTTTTTTTTTTTTTAATAAATAGAATTTTCAGATTTCTAACATAGCCATTCTAATCTTTAAGACACAAGAATATGATGGCTAGCATTTTCAGGTAGCACGTGGCTTCACAGGAAGAAATATTTGGTAGTGGGCCAACAGCTGGTCTCAACTCAACAGGGCCAATAAATTGTGCACGCCTTCAGTTCTCAAAAACGTATAGTAACTGACCATGAAAAGGCCCCAAGGACTGGTTAGTTAGAGAGGGTCAACAATAGGTTATTTTGCTGCTTTGTAGAAAATAATAATAAATATATGTTCTGAAGTTTTAGTGTTCCACTGTACAATTAATTTCGGGAAGGATATATCAGTTTACGGTTAGCCATGAACAGAAAAATAAAGCCGGAATTGATCTGCACTTCAAGTGGTCTATAAAAAAAAGGCAATAACTCGTCTTTAGTCTTTCGATTGTTATCGCGGGCTTGACTCTTAAAGGTCATACCCAGTGCGAAATCGTTTTACAATTGCCGTTTTAAAATTAAATATTGATAATTAATTAAACAGTCTTACAGAGTCGATCGTCTATAATATATTGAAGTTATTGACAAGTCGTTATGGTTACTGTCCGCCATATTTGGTCCAATAACTCGTGCATTTACCTCATTTTCAGATCATATCAACCAATGAGCTCTATCTAAAAATGATACTGGACTGATTGCTCCCATTGCAATTTCATGAATATATGAAGCCAGGGAACGGAGAGGACACAATCTCGTTTGTCCACTTTAAGTGTAAACTAATATGGACCAAATTTTCGGGTTCTAACCCAGTGTTTTTATGCTTGATATCGCTGTACGACCCGTTTTTTTAAATGTTTTATTTATGTCTTAAATCTTGCCATGGATTTA
Source organism: Lepisma saccharinum (assembly GCA_022664845.1). NCBI lineage: Eukaryota > Metazoa > Arthropoda > Insecta > Zygentoma > Lepismatidae > Lepisma > Lepisma saccharinum. Next base: position 53,252 of record JAGDQP010009538.1, read on the forward strand.
GATACGGGAGACAGATCGACTAGCTCAATACAATTAAGCCGGTTTTCGATTAAATCTTGCTTGGTGAATTGGGATTTACTTGCGTTTTATTGGTTGGCCTATGCCATGAAGTCAAATGCTTGAAGTAATGGAAAACAAATACACATGAATGGATACCAGGTCAATGCGCTATCTTTTAGACGGTAAGTTTGTCATGGACAGCATCTTCAAGCCGGCCATCTTGAATGTTGCTCGATTTTTTTAGATGCGAAGGGGGTGGGCTAGAATTTTACCAGAAATACATTGCTGAAGTCACTTTTGCCATAAACATATTTTTGAGAGAGATAATGACATGTGACACTGGTATACATAGTTGATTTAAAAGTCTAGAAGTACTCTGTTCTTCTTGAAACAGCATAAGAAATGGAAACGCAATTGCACAAGTAATGAGCAGAGAGTTGGTGGTCACCAATACTCATTACTTGTGCATTGGGTCTTCATTTCTTGCACTGTCTCAAGAAGAACAGAGGATTTCCGGACTTTTCAATCAACTATGCCTACTAATGCCACATCTCATTATCTCTCTAAAAAAATACATCTACGGAAAAACTTGCTTCACCAATGTATTTCTGGTAAAACTCTAGCCCAGATTGATATGTTACATGACCCGCTTAGCATTCAAAACATCGATCAACATTCAAGATGGCCGATACTTCAAGATGGCGTCTATGATAAACGTACCCTCTGAAAGATAGCGCATTGACCTGGTATACATTCATGTATATTTATTTGTTTTCCATAATTTCAAGAATTTTACAAATATACGTGTTTTCCGACCTACATCACACTATAAGTACGAACTCATTCTCATGAATCAAACTTTTGGCCACTGCACCCGTTATTATGGACGAAAACACTTTTAATTGTGTTTTGTGGTGGTTTCCTGATGCGCCTTACTTCTCTACCATGTTTAGCCGAAAAAGCAGTTTGAAGCATCGATAGATTTACTTGTTCGAACTCTATATAGTTAGAACTAGTAACCCCATGAGGAAAGATGTGTATCTGATATAATATTTAGAAAATACTTTCCCAAAATTAAGTGTTGGTAAACATTATCAATGTCTAAGCGGAATATATGCAGTACATATTTAAATGAGTGATTTACGGATACTCTGTATAACACAACACAGGATCAAGTATGATACAAATGCCACAAAGAACATATTGACTTGAAACAGGCGTTTTGGATCTATCTTGTTATACGTCCGCGACATTTAGGTCGAAAATGTTAGATTAGGTGAAATTGCGTATTTATCAATGGCTTATATAAAATAACCTAACCTAACTTAACCTTTGTGATTTAGTAGTGGGGAACTTCGCTTCAATTAACCTTAGTTAGTGGGGAAATAACAGGTAATATTATTTCCAATTAACTATCTTTTTAGCGTGTAGAAAGAATCCCAAATTATGCAAAGTAAACATTAATTTTGTTTAGTAATAAAACTCGCAAGTTCTTCGCCACAGTCAGTGTTTCTTTCAGCAGATTTTATTTTGGGTACTAAATCAAATCTTGGGGATTATTATGAAAGTTGTAAATAGTGCATATTGACTCCTATAATGCTAAAAATATAAAATAACAATAATTTTATTTAACAATATGTTGTACTTCTTCAGTTAACCTCATCGTCATCATTGTTCTTAATAATTTAACAAGTCTTTTCAAGAGCACATTACTTACCGAGCCGCCGTAGCTCAGTGCTAGAGCGGTGTAGCAGTCGGGAAGTCATGGGTTCAATTCCAGCGGCCGACTATCCTGAATGAGGATTTTCCAATTTTTTTTCTGAGGCACACCAGGAAAATGCAGGTATGGCACCTTCAACATAGGCCCTGGCCGACATCTTCCCGAATCCTCTCCCCTCCCCTATCTCGGCCTGAGCCTTAGGTGCCTAAAGCCATCAATAAAGTTCAACAGCACATTATGGGCTTAGAACTATTTAAATTTTAAATAGACAGATATATATTTTCTACACGAATGTAACCACTTTATTAAGAATAGACCTAAATGAAAACGATCCATTATTTCTGAATGTAAGAATACTTATTTTTATGTATATTTCTCTTTGGCATTGAGGGACAGTTTTATAACTATGGATCAAACACGATAAAATACCTTCGCATCAAATAATTCTAATCAAAGATGTGTGTTTTCTTTTATATTTCTAGCAGACATAAACTACACAAAAGAGCGTCTTACATAGTGAAACATTTTTCACGGAATAATATTAAATGATCATTTATTTGTGAAACGATACATTACTTCCTTTCTTATATTAATAGAACAACCGTAAGCTGCACAGGAGATCGGCATTTTCTTCTCAAATACAAACGAAATAACTAAAACAATGCCAAAGAGTGTAGTACAGTAGCCATATGATAGCAACTCACAATACGTGTTGTTGCCAAACAAACATTCTCTCACTCAACTTTCAAGTGGCGCCGCGTCAGCAGCGCCAATCCTGGCTCTAGTGGAGAGGTTTTATAACTCTATGATTTACATCAATGTCCCACAAAAATCCGTGCAGTTGCCCCGCGGCCACCCTGCAGCTTTCGTTCCGCTCCTGTAAACCAACACTAACTCACACACTAATAAAGCGGGAAAAGACTCTTGTATTGTTAACCAAATTTTTCCCACGTTTACTGTATACTGTGTTCCGACGAATAAGAAATTCATTGAAACTTTGCATTACACTGTTAAAAAACCTAATCTTCTTGCACATCTTTTACAAACACAAAATTAGCCAATTGTTATGACTCATTTTATGCAGTCAGTTTAAAGGTTCAAGGACGTGAACCAGCTGGTTTTCACAAGTTATATTGAATTAATAAGCGGTTCTTGTTTCCTAGGATAAAATCAGAGTCGTTTAAGTATAGGACGTAGCATTCAGAACAACAACAAACAAACTGAAATTCCCATATTTCATTGCAAAGTAACGTCACTGGAAAAATATTGTACCATCGAATATCAATTCGAATGGATTACGTAAGAAGTTCGAGCGAATTCATGTATTGAGCTCGAAACTAGCGCCCGTAGCTATTGGTAATGGAAAATAAAGTATATCTGATCTGAAAGGATAGTACCATAGAGTTAGGAATATAAATAGAGGGAACCTTAGGCTGTTTTGTTGGAGATGGGAATGAAGCCAAGAGACGGAAGGGACGAGGCATTTCGGCCCTATTAACTGGTCCCATATTTAGAGACCCTCTTTTCCGAGTATTGCCTGTCTGAGGTGCACTCATCCTCCTATTGAAAAAGGCAATCCTCACAGTACTTGATATAGAGGGACTGTAATCGGACCATACAAGATGGCTGCCGATGAACCGGAATTTGGCTTCATATGACGTCATCTATGTTCTCTCCATTTTCTTCTTTACTCTATGGATAGTACAATATAAGTGTGTTCAAGAATTTAACAAGTGATAATCATGTGAATCTTCAAAGAACGATAGCAAGCAACGAACTTGGGTCATTCTCATTTAACTCCGGCAGGTCAGGCAAGATAAAAAAAAGTCAGAAATGACTTTCAAAGAATAATAAAAAGAACACCTGTGTTATGATTCTTAGAACTTGTCAGTAACGATTTCATGTTTTGTCATACACTTTTCGTCAATATTTTACTTAAAATTAACTTTCTTTCTTTCTTTTATTTTTCAGAAATATGTCACTTACGATCCAGTATGCGCTTCGTCACTTCAGCGAGTTATTTTGTGCTTGTGGAAGTGATTTGTTTTGCAGAACTAAACAATATATGCAGTATGGCGTGAAATAAATATTTCATAACAGCTTTTATTGAAGGAAATTTGCTACAATGTACCAAAGTAACATAATGTCACATGTACCTACCATTACTGTACTGAAGTTGAGATTTTTTCATATGTACTTCAAAATGCATTCTGTTTTACTGAAGCAGTTATGCAGTTTCAGTAGAATAATTCTTATTCTATAAGAAAGGCGTTCTTCATAGTCACATAAGTTACTGATACATTTAGTCTGTGACATTTGGTATATTTTAAAGAAAATTGATGGAACTATTAACTTTGAATGCAATCTCTTTTGATATTTTAAAAATGATAGACCATCGCTGCAGATTCTGCTACATATATATGTCACAAATATATATATTTGTGACATAAACAGTCCTGAAACATTGGTAAACTACGTGACATATATTAAATCTTTTTACGCACTCCTCCACATGTTTTCTTCCGCAAGATTAAAAACGTAACACAACCAACAGCGCCAGTGCTCACACTGAAACAAGAAACATTCAGAGAACAAAACTAACCATATCACGTGGTATTTGGAATCCTGCCATCTGTTGGAAGATCATAGAACCAGAGAGTAACTTAAGTGACATACATTTACAGGACAAAAAAGTTTCTTTTTTTCTGAACATTAACAAATGTAGTCACTAAGAAAGGAAGGTTTAATTTTGTCATTTCTATGTAAATTTCTGATTGCGATCGAAATGATTTTATTTTGTATCTCATATTTATCAATGTAGAATACCGTAACTACTTCAAACTTTGAAAATGCTATTGGGACAGGTAACTTACGTGACAAAATTAGTAATTAATAAAATATTTTAAAATAACTCTGAGATATATTTCCTTGCTAATTCTGTTCCTAGCATTACCAGCAGTTATCCTGTCTCCCCGTAAAATAGAAATTGGATAAATTAAATTTTGAATATAGAATTCAGTAGGACATTCCGTGCCGGATTTAAATGAGAATGGCCCACTTGTATTACAAGCAATTACAACACTTCAAATTATATTTCTTGTATTGAAAGCCCTGGAAGCAAAATAAATTTATTTAAAAAAAAATGACAATCATATTATTTTTTCAATGAACGCCTAGCATAATGCGCGTCGAGCTTGTGCTAAGCAGCTTATAAAGCTCAGTGTCTTCCAGTGATGTCACATCTCATTCAACTAATGAGGAGTAAAGTATGGAAATGGGTAACCTGCTATTTATATATATACCTGTATATACTTGGTTTTAATTCAAGATATAGGAATATTAGGTAGACCAATCCCGTCCTTCAGTTCCTGTTGGCTGCATGACGTGTGACGTCACTTGGAAGATATTGTAGCTTTTATGCTCGATATGTTAGGTGTTCAATGAAGGTTTATAAGATTCTTTATAAATTTTTAAAATTCTTTAACAAAATTTATGTTGGTATGGGATAAAAACACAAGTGTTTACAAAGAGATATAAAATTAGTAGCCTATATATCATCATCATCATATTCAACCGTTTTCTATCCACTGCTGGATGAAGGCCTCCCCCTTTTCTTTCCACATATCTCGGTCTGCTGATATCCTCATCCATGTAGCTCCTGAAAAACG
>JAGDQP010009539.1:0-36487 GCA_022664845.1 Lepisma saccharinum
AAAATCTTAAAAATGTAATAGTTAAATTGTATAAGAATAGATCTATATTATAATTTAGACAGTTTAGCTTCTTGACGTATGCTTTACAGTCTCTACGGAATCAGCTTAGCAGAGGCTGATATAAATGGGAGAGTGTCAAGAGAAGTAAAAGACTATGAGCAGGGAGAAAGCATGGGGATGAAAATTCGCAAAAGAAAATGTCTGTATTTATCCGTTCCCGAATCGATCTCCAACACATTTATATTATTATTGAAAGACAGCAGAAAGTAGTTTGGCATTGATTACTTGACAACTTATGTGACTTATAGTCATATTTTTAAACTACAATATCACATGTTGAATAAAATTTATCAGAATGAAATTAATTATCGGAAGACTTCTAGTATGAAACAAAATCAACAAAGGCATTACATTAATATTATCGACATTCATGAAAATAAATCTTACGGGCTATCGAGTATCGAGAGGCAAATCTTAGGTCTCGTCTGGTGTCTCGAGGGATAAATTTCGTCTCGATGGTGTCTTGGTCTCGTCTCAATTCCTAGACCTTAGTCTTTGTCTTGAATTCGAGACGAGACCAAGACCAGTCTCGGTACCATGCCTAATTCCGCTATATCGTTACGTATATTTTATGCAAAAGAAATCTTGCAGCTTGATTTTGATAAATAAATTAGAATTATGTCAATTAATGTGAAAAACATAAACGTTTGACGGTACCCAAGTAGCACATCCACGTCGGCCGATATGGGCATATTGGATTTTACATCGTTCAACGACATGGCCCCATATTGAATGACAAACATCTTGGCCAATATCGGTCAACGATATAGTTCGACATCGATCATCGACATTGCTGAATATTGAATATCGACATCTCAATATCGGTCATTAACATTGTGAACATAATGTAATTCTTAGTTTTTACTATTTTTTAAAAGAATCACCAACATAGACAGACCAAAGAAATAGTAAAACGTGTTAGAAATTGTAAAAATTACTGCTTATGTAAACAATACTATTTTTCTGTAGCTAAAGTTACATCAGTTGGCTCTGCTAATAAATTAAAAATATTATAGACCACTGCTAGTTTGTAAAATAATGTTATTTTCGATATTGCTCGAAAAATTTGTAGTTCCGCTCAATTGTAATCATTTCATGTCTCGTCCGCTTTTAACTTTTTTTTTAATATATTTTTTGCCTAGAAATTAAGAGTGCAATTACCATGATTACAATGATACAGCTTCAATTGAAAGAAATGATGTAAAACAAATGTAAATAGATCTAACTTATCCTTATACTAAAGCAAACTTGTCTTAATAACCACATGGTCTCGAGAAAATACTCTACTTTCTACCGTACAACCGGAACAAAAGTGTAAAATGTCCCCCGGTTCTGGCGGTGTACGATAACCAGCGTAATAAATATTACAATAAATGTTATTGGTTTGTCTATGTACTTACAGTGATCAAAGACTCCTTGGGAAAAAGACAATCAACTTTAACACTTTATTTGTCTGTGTCCCCGTAGAAGAGCAGGTTATTTCTGCACTTTAACATGCATCGATGAATGTTTGTTCCATGACGAGTTCGATATTTTTCCACGACGAGTGCTCTATTTTTTACTTTTAATTTATTCACTATGAACAAAACGTTTTGTAAAAGATCGATTTATTCTTTGCACATAGTTTTTTTTAAAGAAGGTAAATTAGTGATACCGATAATCGATGTCGATCCTACATCGATCGACATGGGATCAAGCGGGTAGCTCTCCCGCCCGCATTAACGATGTGGAGTGGTATGGGCCCCATGAACGGTCAACTTCCATGTGCTACTGGGGTAATGACAAAAGTTATCAAACTATTTTTATTTTTTATTTTAATATTTCGAAAAGTAATTGTAGCGTTACTTGATATGAGAAATATGATTAAACTATGATCTATTGTTTCATGTTTTTTTCTAGGAAAATAAAAACAAAAACAAACAAGTTTTGGTCAAAATGTCTCGTCATTTTCTCCCCTAATCAAATATTGTCCCATATACGAGCATATAATAATAATATTTAATATTAGTTTTAGGCTTTGAAACCAGAAAACAGTAGTCTAAATAACTATTTTCCTTTGAGATGACCAGTAATCTATAGTAACTCAACGCTAGAATGATAGTCGATTATGTTAGTTTTATTTGCATATAGAAATTTACACATCAATGATAATGGTTTTAATCAAATGTAATTACATATTCCTTGAGACTAAATATGTCTGAATCAATATAAAAATACATATATATTTCATAAAAGCATAAGGTGACAATGTCGAACATTCTTTGCAACAGTGTATTTTGCTTGTTGACGTTGTTAACTATTTGCCATTTATCTAAATGGCAAACTCCCAGTTTACTCATGAAACCAATCATTATTAATTTCAAACTGCTATCAATGTAAACTTAATACAAGAAATTGCCATAATTATTTAGCAATTCCCTTGATGAACACGATATCTGAAATTGGTTTTAATTAAAACGACGAACTATCAAAATCCACCATTCTGTTCTGTTTTTAGACGGCGGGTCTTTACAAACCCATTGCAATACTCAATGTTCTTTAATATGGTATTAATAAATGTGTTATATATATATTCCTTTATTTAAAAAATAATCAGTCATACAATCATAGTTATACGTCGCCATCTTCCAGACTCCTATGAGGAGCTACGCCCCAACTTCAATAGTTTTGGGAGACTTCGTACACTTTACTTTAAGCAGAATCTCTGCAGGACTGCACCACCATGATGTCCATCTGCACCCTCCCACGGAGGGGGCAGCTCCCCCAAAGAGGCAGTTGGACCCTTTATTGTAAGCTACGCTTGGTCATACATTTTTATGCAAAATGTCGTTTCTCTAGCTTCAATGGATTGGAAATTGCGTTTTCAGCGGCCACTTTGGATCCAAGTTGTCGACTGTTGCTTGGGATATATACAACATACAAACTACAGTTTTACTATTTTACTTGATGTAGGGATATTCAACGAAACGATCTTTCCTGTTTGAATTGAATTTTTTGAGTGATTTTAGCATTTTATATGAATCAGCCCTTGTTACACGTACCTCTGTTATCTGCACTGAGAAGTCTCTGGTTAGAACTATACACCACCAGACAAAACGTCTGTATTAGCACTTAAATATGAGTATGTGTCTCTTTCATTTTCTGTTCCGGTGCGAAGGCAGTTCTAGTCGCTTTACACAAGAGTCTGTTCTCTTCTTCTCCTTACTTTACGATGAATCATAAAAGTTCGTATTTTGTAACTAAGACCATTAGACACTACTAAATGTTCAAGTTCTACTAAAGATCGCAAAGTTACACTTTCTTGACGAAACTAACAAAGTTCACTTCTTAAACAAACGAATGAAGAGTACAAGTTAACTGATTGAAATCACTTTTGTAACTAGCGTCCAGAATCAATGTCAAATGTGTTTCTATAATGTTAGATTTCGTCAGTCTATTTTCGTTCTCGTGGGCTCAGAGAAGGGAAGGTATGGAAACTCGGATTTTCTTCCTTTCTCATAGAAAGGTGATATTATGCTTTTGGTAATTGACATCATGTCTTACGACGTTCCGGGAATGTAACCTTTGGGTCGTGTAAGGTATGATTTTACCAGGATCTCGAGAGAAGGATATGAATAATTTTCGTTTGAGACTTAACTCAAGGATTTCTTTGTAAGTTGGAAGGGAATCACATAAGTTCTTCTGTGATAGAGTCTCTTTCCTTTCTCCTAGCCTTGGAGCTGTCGTACAATTTCAAACTATGAATAATGTGGGATGTATTTTACTCTTGGCTATTCTCTGGAAGATTATATGACTATTCTGGTATCTATTCTCTGAACAATATTCTTGTATGGAAAGTTTTGATTCTCACATGAGTAATATTGCTATGCTGTTTTTCAATTCGATGTAATGTTCGTGTAACACGAAGAAGATTATTGTCTCTTGAATTTAATTCTGTTATGAATAAAATCACTTTGCATATTTCGTATATTTTACCTGTGTAAAAGGACTGATTATTATCTTTGATTTATTTTAAAGTTTCTATCATTTTACCTGTTTTGATATTATAATCTAAATTCCTTCGACATCCACTGAGATACAAAATATCTCATGAAGCGGATAGATCGAATCGTAGAACGAAATATATTAAAGATTATTTACAAGCAGATAGATTATTAATGTTTACAATTGGATATTATGCGATTATGAGATGAAATATGTATGCATTGATTTTTCCAAAGGTCCATATAAATCACGATAAATTTCTTTGGGCTGGGTGCCGGCTTGCCAAACCATGAAGTCTGTTGGTGAACGGAAAACACAAAATAATAACCCTGGAGCATATATAGAGCATCACAAAACTGAGAATATATATATAAAACACAAACTTTGATTGGATTTATTTCATATAAACGTATATAATATAATCTATATAATGTCACGTATTTAATACTGTTAGATCCATAGTTATTAAACTGTTTCTCAGTGCTAAGGAGAATTATGTCCATAAAAGTAAGTATTCCTGCCTTCAGAAATACTGGATCGTTTTCATTTAGGACTATTAGAAATAAAGTGGTTATATTCGTAGGCCGGAATAGGGAAGGGGAAATTATTCGGGAAGATGTCAGCCACGGCTTACGTTCAAGATGCCATTCCTGAGGAAAAACCTCAGTCAGGATGGTCAGCCGCTGGAATCGAACCTATGACCTACCGAATACTATGCCAACTCTTTACCACTGAGCTACGGCGGCTCGGTAAGTAATGTGCTATTGAAAAGACTTGTTAGATTATTAAGAACAATGATGATAAAGATGGGTGTTTCGCCTGAATGCAGGACTTGACCTAAAGGTCCCAGAGCTAGGTGAACCGATGGTGATTTTCCATTGCCTTCCATTGGATGAAGATGACGTCCTAAGGATGGGACCTACAATTTCACGTGGGTTCCGAACCATTTGTGTCCCCACCGGGAATCGAACCAGGGACACCTTGATTGCAATACTAAGAACAATGATAACATAAAACCAAAACTAGATAAGAAACACTTCTTATCCGTCTCCCTGGTCGGCAATAGGAAGTCTCGTGAATTCTATATACCTTAAGTTGGACACTATTCGTATTGTTTATGATATGAAGCTAAAACAGAACATTTGAAAAGCTAAAAAAATATTGTTTTTAATAGTTTTAAGGCAGACTTTTACCCTAAATTTAAAAACACTCTTCTTCATTCTCAGATAACATTTCCGGCATCTTCTAAGCTAACGAGGGGAACCAGATCTTTTTTCGATAATCTATATAATGTCACTTTCGATAGCTGGTAGAACTCAAATATTAAGGACAAGTTAAAGCTGTCCGAAACCTAGAGATAATTTTTATACACATTTTTTAATGACACACGTCTTGTTGCAATTATACGTGAAAATTGCCGATTACTAGTCTATGTCCGACTACCGGTGTCCTTACCCTATTTTCAATTTTATAATTTTTCTTTGTAAATTTATGCAAGTAAACAGTTAGTTGTATATAAGTACAGTATTAGCAATTTCTGTGTGTAATATTCATGTCACTTGCAATGAATCACTAATGTATAATATTTTTAAATATATTTTTTTAAAGTAAGTAATGTGACTTTAAGTATCAATATCCTATTGTTTTATGTAACTCAAAAATCATATTTATCAATAACGTTTTATATTAGTGATTTTTACATTAAATTTTACCTTATATTGATTAATTTAATTAGGAATTATTTATGTCTTATGTTGATATGGTACCTCGTAGCATTCGTTATATTTAACTTCGTTATGTTACGCCAAGTTAGGTTAGGGTCGGTTTACTTTATGTCGGTTCGCGTTGCTTAACGGTGTAGATGACCCCCGCCATCTTGGTATGACCTTTCCATTTATTTACATGAGAATTGTTTTACTCGTCTTATGCCTCTCAAAAGTAGAATATTCAAGTTTCGCTTTCACGAAATTAGCCTTGGTGGTTATTTTGACACTTGTAGAGTTTTGGTTTGTGAAATTTCTTCAAATATATGAGTATAATGTATTATTAATAGTTTGCTGTATAAATCACAATATGTTAACGGGAAATTATACTGTTCAAGTGTAAAATATTGCATTCTATAAAATAGAATTAGTAAAAGAGAACATGACGATAAACTGGGCGAAAACAGAAGTTAAAAGTTTACTCCTGAAAGATATAAGACGAGTAAAACAATTCCCATGTAAATCAATGGAAAGTGCGTTCCAAGATGGCGGGGGTGATCTACACCGTTAAAGAAGGCTACTCGTTACCAACATTATGGTTATAATATTATTAATACGATGTCGGAACGATCTTAATGTTATATTTGTTCTATTAGTTACTTATTGCAATTTGTTATGATGAAAAATGTCACCTAAGCGAACGTTAACTAAGCGAGCACAATCTAATGCAATCTAATGTTTACGTTGATATTGCAGTTATGAATTTAGGATCGAAAGATTAGTTTATAATATGTTTGGTGCATGTATTTCTGTTACATAAAATTTCATCAAATCTGCTACACTTATGACACTGTTTAGATGTTTAATTAAGTGATGCTAGCGACAATTACAAATGTGCACATGCGAGTAGGTGCAGTTGGTGTTTTGTTTGCCCAGCTCGTACGAATTTGATTAGATAGTGAACTGTAGATGACATCAAAATTTGCATTGTATTTCTTGGAACGCTTTTAAATTACAAATGTTAATATTATGGAATATTTAAATCTTGTAACAAATTTTGATATTAATTTTATAATGCTTGTCAATGATCGATACATGAATTAGGAATCTTATTTCATGATTGTTACTACATAAATTAGTACTATATATGTATTTAAAAGGTCAATGTGGGGATTTTACAGAGAGAGCTGTTTTTTTTTTCGAATACCGATATATCCATCGGGTGTGAAACACTCCTGATTTGGATATTTTATGACAAAGTCTTGCCACACTCTAGTGGCAAGGGGAAAGTAGCTACAAGTATGCATCTTAGTCCAAATCACTGCTAGTTGTGACGTCATCATTTTAAAAGTAACCTCACGAAGATGATAGGATATATTACCATTACCAAGTGAAGAAGGTAATAAGAAGTGATATTATAATGCATTGAACTTAACTAAGATGAACTCTAATGTGAATTCTCAATTGTTTCCCTTCATAAAAGATCATGCGCGGTAAGTTCAAACTTGCTACAGTGCAGCAGCAGACTGCTCTGTGTCTTGCCAAACAAGCGGTGAAACAAATGAATGTTCAATTTGCGCCGAGATGAGAGTTAAAAAAAATCCCTTTCGGTAGGCCTACAGGCTGAGGTAGATTTCGAAGTTTCGCTGGGAGCCGGGGCTCGCCCCCCAACTTCAGTGCTTTTGAGAGGATGCGCCTCCTTTATCTTAACCAAAATCTCCCTGCAGCACTACACCACCACGGAGTACATCTTCACCCTCCCACGGTTGGCTGCGCCCCCAAAGGGAAGATTTGCCCCATTTATTGTAACCTACTCTTGGTCATACACCTTCATTGAAAATTTCGTTTCTCTACCTTCAATGATTTGGAAATTGGGTTTTTGAGGCATCCATTTTAGATCCAAGTTGACGACTTTTTGAAAGTTTTCTTATTTTGTCGTGACCTACTTGTGATAGTACAACTTCAAGTAAAATTTCATTTATCCAGCTCAAACGGTGTGCAAAATGGGATTTTGGGCGGTCATTTTGGATCCAAGATGGCGACTTTTCCCAAATGTTGTGATATTTCCCTAAGCTACTCGTCATAATGCACCTTTATGCCAAATTTCGTATCTCTAGCTCAAACGGTGTGGAAAATGGATTTTTAGGTCCGCCATTTTGGATCCAATGGCGTCTTTGAACTCATTAGGTAACATTTTCATAATCAAAAAGTGATGTTGTACCTTTATGCCAAATTTGATTTCAATAGCCCCAGCGGTTTAGGCTGTGTATTCTATACAACAATGGGTTCGGCGGCCATTTTGGATCCAAGATGGCGACCGATTTTGCTCATTAACGAACTTAACCGAACTATTAAGCCTAGAAACAACATATAAAAATTTGGTTCAAATATCTTCAAAATTATGGCCGCTAGCGTGTTAATATATATATATATATATATATATATATATATATATATACACTTTCATATCGTACCGATCTCAATCGGTATATTTTCTTCGAAATCTACCTAAAAACACGTAGACTTTAGCACCAGATCTGGGCTGGGTTGCAAGAAAAATACTTAAGTGTAAAATCTGTCTTAAGCAGACCATCGAACTCTACATAATACTGGAGTGACTACTTAAAAAAAGAAAAACGGGCCACACAGCGTTAAGAAGCTTATAAAGCTGAGTTAGAACTGAACATTTGGTCCACATTAGATTAGACTGAAAGTGGACAAACAAGTTTAGACGACTCTGGCGTCTATCTTTAACACTAAGTAGTCACTCCAGTATTATGTAGAGCTCGATGGTCTGATTTAAGTCAAATTTTACACTTAAGTATTTTCTTGCAACCCAGCCCTGGTGCTCTAGTGGAGATTTTATAACTATGCATGTGACCAATTTGTTCGTTGAGATTCAATTCAATTCAAATTCTTTATTGTTCGTATTCACATCTGCCACTGTAACAGCCATTGCATATCTTAATGATACATGCAGCTTCTATTTTTTAAGCATTCTTACAAGAAATTCGGGGAGTAGAAAAAGTAAAAGTAATGACGGAAAGGAGGACCAGGTAAGTTTATTTGCTTGACTATCATATGTGCTAAGAAATGACTGAACAAAGGATATGTCATCACCAATTTGTATGGAAGTTTTGACAACTGAGTGCAACTCTCCGTGCGAAACGTTAACCACAAGAAGAGAACAGTACTTTGGAAATTCCAACTAAAAAGAAATATACATTTCTTAAGTGTATCTTTTTTGAAACTGTAGTGCCATGGCATGGCATATCAGAATCAATAGGAATCAAAACTAACAACTGTATTGAGAAACATTTTTTAAATTGACGATTCTGAATACGGTGGTAAGAGAGAGAGAGAGAGAGACAGGAAGAAAGAGAGGGAGGGAAACATCGAGTACCACAATCAAGTATGAAACTGTGCTGGTTGCTTCCACGAATTTGTAGATATTTTAAATAATGGAGCACCTGCTATTTATTTGAAGAGTTCAAAGACGAACTACATAATACATAGCAAATGGTGAACAACACAGTTCACTCTTTTGGAAATACTTGAAATTTTCTGTTTATGAATAATTGCTCCGTTTAGTTTATCTTGCATTTTCAACATTTTATATATTTTTGTTTGTGTTTGCTTCATGAATATTCAGTCTTGCGAACATAAGCGAACAAAGACGTGTTAGTGGTCAGATTAGCTTTTTTGTGCTATCATAGACGTAGGATGAAACATCTCACGTTATGAGAACAAAATTCATTACTATCGGCATTTTACTAACAAGGAATTATTAAATGTTAACTCGGCCACCGTCAACTCACTCCCTGTTTTGACGTTGCGTTCGAGAATATTTACTTTCTCGAGATAGACATCATCTGAGGAGATTCGTCGTTTATTATTTCAGTGTACCAGGCTACCAGTACCAGCTGGCAGAAAAGCAGAAATAAATATGTGAACTGCATGTGTGACTGTGTTAATTCTTTTACCCATGATCAGCTGATGCTGGTATCACTGACTTGTATTCCACGTACGCAGGAAATTTACTATGTAATTCATTATTTGGTGTAAGTGAAAAGAACCGAAAATTATTTACAGTTTTGCGTTGGAAACAAAGCAAAACATCCAAGAAGTGTTTCATTGAAATAGGTAAGATCATTTCGTATATCACATGATTTGTAGAAGTACAACTTTATGGTGTCAACAGGGCGGAGGGTGAGGGTTTGTTTATGCTGTTACAGGGACATGATGAATGTAACAACGAAAGTTGAAGACACGATACATTAATATGGACATTGAAGAACGTGAGTTGTTGAAGCTATAAGAGTTATTGATCATGGGTAAGAAGTGTGTCATGTTTGTCAGGGGCTATGTTAACTGTACATACCATTAAAAAAAGTGTTGTCAAGGGCTCTAGCACTTTACGTAAACAGTAGGGTGACCAAATTTTTACAAAGACAATCCGCGACATGTCATCTTCAGAGATACATATATATATTTTCTTAGAATGGATAGGTAGATTCTGTATATTTTTCTTTCCTCTTTCCTTGTTTTTTTAAGTCGCTCTATATCGGAAATGCGCGTTTGCGCCAGCGCCAAATGAAACCTTGCTGAGAAACAATTTTGAATGCCTCAAGATTTTTGGTAACAATTCGTGTATATATATATATTTCTTCCAAAGAAAATAGGACCCTAAGTTGTCAGGGGAAAAAATATATATATATTATATAAATATATGTATATACAGGGTGTTGCGAAACCACCAACAAACCTACCTCACAAAATTCCTGACGTAGAAATGAGACAAAAGTACAAGTTATTAAGGATACACAAGTGCATAGTTTCGGCACTGGAGGCTGTTGAAAGTTTGGGGAAATGAACTTTCTTATACTGTATTTCCAATACCACTAACAGTATAACTTCGGGGGCAACGTACCCTCAAGAATTTTGCATATGAGACTAATTAGAACGGAAGATCCCATTTATCGATAGAAGAGTGTCTGGATTACAGAGCGATTAAATTACATTTGTGTAAAAGACGTAACTCTTTTTCTATGTTTTGCAGGTACGATTATCGGGGCCTTCATCCTTAGCGCTCTTCATAGAATAATTCAGGTTAATTTTGACGATTTGAAATGTTAATAAAATATCAATAAATAACAACAGAATTGTGACAGATAAATGCATATAAAGAAAAATTCAGATACAGTTAAATGCATATATTCACTTCTCACAAGTATTACTGAAAACGTGATAGAAAGCTCGGTGATAATGTCTTACTTTTCATTAAATGATACTGGCAACCTTGTCACTAGCTACAAAAAAAAAAAAAAAAAAACAACTTCCTATTGGATACTGAATACCTACCCTTAATTGGGTCTTCCTACCCTTTTAAGCTGCTACACCACCCTCGCGTCTACAGATGTCAGCAGTCGGTGTAGTTTTATAACACCCTTTTGCAAGTTTATCAACCCTAAATACTGTTCCAAAATGAAACGTTATTTATATTTAACAACAATTAGCCCCGGTTCACACATGCGATGCGGCAGCGCGCGCGCTCGCCGCACTCAAGCTTATGGGCCATTGAAACAAATGGAGTGGTTCACACATACTGCGGCTGCGGGACGGTGCCTAAGACCTGCCGCATTGCCCGTAGCGGTGCGGCGACCGTGCGGAGCCGCAAGTGCCTTACGGGCCATTGCACAGCATTGGATGGTTCACACATGCGATGCGGCAGCCGTGCGGTTTGTCTCTTTTGGAATATTTTTTTTCTTAATCTATTCTTTTTTTCTCAACTGTTCAATTATAAAAATGGAGATTCTTCATATTTTTCTCTATTTTAAGTAGAGAATTATAAGCTCAATAATAATAATAATAAAATAAAGTCTGACCGAATATTAAAATGAATAATTGGAGGTATAAATTGATAACTTATTTTGTATTGAGAAATGATGTTATCCTTACTTACTTACTTGCTTTATGGCTTAGTAGGAAACGATCGCCATCGGGCTCTATCCTAGGCAAGATCAAGCCAGTTTTCACTACAGACACTTATTTCTTCAAGATCCCTTCTAATATTGTCCTCCCAACGATCCCTTTCCCTCCGGCTTTCCAATCAAAATGGAATATAGTCTTTGTTTTTCTCCCATCCGAGCTACATGGCCTGCCCATTTTAGTCGTCGCAATTTCATTAATCTTAGAACATCAGGTGAGTCGTACACTCTGTGGAGTTCCTTATTATGCAGTCTTCATTCTCCAGTCATCTCATCCCGTTTTGGCCCGTATATTTTTCTCGAGACCTTAACCTCAAACACACGTAATTTATGTTCATCTGCTTAGGTCGTACTCCAACTTTCGCAACCGTAAAGTATTACCGGCAGAATGACATTTTCAATTTCAACTTCCTTGATATTAATCTCGGAAAAAATGATAAATCGGCCAGTACAGGTTCTTAGAAGTGGTAGAGTTCGAGTCCAAGAGGGACATAAAAATTGTTAGCCTTTAAATAATAATCTAGGGAAAAATATGAACTTAAACAAAATAATGGTAGCAAACCAGGGTTGGCAAAAACTGCTCCCCCCCCAAAAAAAAAGTTTTTTTTTGTTTTAATGCTTTACTTTATTTGTTTATATTACATATGGATAGAAATAAGTTTGTTTCTCCTTAATGTTCTTATGCGGCAGTGAGGTTATGAAGGACAGGACCTACAGCTACAGCTCAAAGTGGAATCCGAACCAGTACTCGATTTGCACCTGAGAGAGATTGTCCCCCACCTGGACTCGAACCCGGGACCCCTTGTTTACAAGCCGAAAATTATATAAAATTATTGCAGATAGTTTAATATTATATGAAATCGTCACCATGAAGTTCACACTATTTGTGGCATTTTTGCTTTTATTTCTCTATTGGTTTAAACCAATTGATATTTTAAAAAAGAACCTGGTTTAAACCAGCAAACTGTCACTCCCACCTACATGAGAATACCTTCAGAACTTGAAACTGTCCGTACTTGCAGGTACAATATTCTCACTATATGGTAGGAAAATTCCAATGAAAATAATAATATGGATGGAATTGTCTACGAATTTTCTTGCTCGTAAATGCACTGTAAAATACGGTTTCTTAAAATTAATAAAGCACTTTTTTGTTTTTCACTGAGAAATAATTTTCATACAAATGAAATATCAAAATTATTTCATTTTAAATAAAAACATATTGGTTTGGAAATAGGACCACTGATCTTATTTTAAAACCAGCATGTTCTCACTTTGAATAAAAAGAGAAACTTGAAATTTCATACGTAAGAAAGTTATTTCTACTATTGCACAAACGTGCGCATCCATTGCATAGTTCTTTAAACTGAGATTTGTCCTTGAACGCCGCAGAGTGTTCACAGACAAACCGCAGCATGTGTGAGCTATTTGTGCGGCTGCCGCACGGTCGCCGCAAGGCTCCCGCACCGCATGTGTGAACTGGGGCTTATAGTGGATGTTCCAAGCAAATAAAATTATGTGAGGACATGAAAAAATCACATTAATTTTTTTTACAATGGTGGTTTCTAAGCAGTCACTTCTGACAGTTCCAAAAGACCGACAGCTTTATGAGAAACACGCGGCATATCTGTCATCTTGTACTGGCATAACAGTTTTGCCTCACTACTGTACTATGTATTATTAACACATACACAGTCCGACAATTAAGTAATGAGACTGATTTTATTCTGACGAAACAAACAAAAGTAATTGAATAATACCTGTTTATTATTCGAAGTACATCCCTCCTGCATCAATACAACGAGTGGCACGATCACACAAGGAGTGGAATGACTTCTGCAACTCAGTTTGTGGTATGGCCCGTAATGCCGCTGTCACAGCTGCTTGGATGTCTTCAACCCTGTCGAAAAGTCGTCCTTTCAATGGCAACTTTAGCTTAGGGAACAGAAAATAGTCACAGGGGGACATATCTGGTGAGTACGGGGGATGATTCAGCACACACACTTGTTTTGTGGCCAAATATTCCGCAACAAGTATTGCTCGGTGATCTGGAGCGTTGTCATGGAGAAGGAACCAGCTACATGGGTTGGAGTATTCAGGCCGAACACGACGTATTCTCTTCAACAAACGCTCCAAAACACCTAAATAAAACTGAGCATTTACTGTGTGACCTTCTGGTACAAATTCATGATGAATGATACCCTTACTGTCGTAGAAACAAATGAGCATTGTCTTCACTTTTGACTTTTGGAGATGAAGTTTCTTTCCTTTTGGAGAATCTGCAGACTTCCATTCGGCACTCTGACGTTTAGTAGCTGGATCATAACGAAAACACCAACATTCGTCTTCTGCAACAATGGACAGAAGGAAATTTTTCTTCCTACGGGCAGTTGCAATGATGTTGCGGGCGTAATCAACACGCGCTTGTTTCTGTTCATCAGATAATGAGTGTGGCACAAACCGCGCTGCGACCTTCTTCTTGCCTAAATCTTCCACTAAGATCTTACGAATTGTCTCCCTGTTAACACCAAAGTCACCTTCCATCATTCTCACAGTCACTCAACGATTTTCTTGCACACGTTCACGGACCTTTTCAATCAGTTCCCCGTTACGAACAGAAATTGGACGACCCGGCCGAGGTTCATCGTCAATCGATTCCACACCACTTTTAAAACGTTCATACCATCTAAATATCTGTGCACGAGACAAACAAGTATCACCATACACTCTACGCATCAACTCAACATTTTCTGTGCCACTTTTCCCGAGTTTGAAACAGAACTTGATATTCGCCCTCTGCTCCATGACGCTGGCGTGACAAAGGCCTTTCACTTACTGCTGGTACTGACGTCATATTTCCCGTTGTGCTTCACGCGGGACCATGCGGTGTTGCCAGGTCGCAGATGAAGGATTACTCTCTCGAACTCACATATTGGTTTCTATTTTGCATTCTCTGTTTTGTCAATAAAATCAGTCTCATTACTTACTTGTCGGACTGTGTATGAACAGTAAATAACTTGCCACCCTGTTTTAATCAATTTCCTGGAATTTTTACGATGAATCCATTACACACCATCTTATTTTTACCTTGATTATACATATATTATAGGTTTTTTTCAGTTATGATTAAGCTGTTTTACAGATTTTTAACAAAACCGGGACTTTGAGATTCCAAACCGAGATTGGTCACCGTAGTAAACAGTGAGATTGGAAGTACTTTTACACAAGCTACTTCTTTTATTTGACCTATAAGTACTTGTAATGTTCTCTTATTTCGGTTGCGTAGAATGCAGAATACGATGCGAGTGCAAGGACATACCTCACGCACTTGTATTCATACTTTGTGGTCTCGCACTCACACCACCCCGTGATTTAACCCTGTTTATCGTGTCACTTCGTATTCTAAATGACGCGTGTTTTTTTTCCTCAAAACTGTCGAGTGAGCGAAAACGTGTTTGAAGAAGCTAGGTTATATATCATTTTATATTTTCCCCATTATACGCGATGCACGTCACTTTAACGCACACTTAGGTGCGGATTCAACTCAATAGCCCTCGTATTTTCCGTTCTTCCCATTTACATTACCACACCCGGTTTAAAACTTACATTTGTCCTGTACATTTTATATTTGTTTGCAGTAGATAGAGCAATCTTAACCCACTTATATTCTTCATTCTGCGAATTTTTGAAGGAGATTCAGCAAAATTAGTTACTTACAGAAAATTACCAAAGTGTATTCAAACCTCAATTAATGTAACCTTCCTCACTTAGTATCGGGGATAAATTGCAGTTCGTGGTAGCGAAAGACTGCAAAAGATACAGCAGAACGTGCCTGAAAGTGTTAAAACCCTAACAAAATAATAATAATAATTAAAAGAAAGTAGCCTTTAGTAGAATAGGATCTACATCGCTCCCGGAGGGCAGAAAAGTAGCAAGCTGCAATACGTAGTTTCCAAGAGAGTCGAAAAACACATTATTTTTATGTAGGTCCTAGAATTTGAATTTCACTATAGAGTTTTCATGTTTTCTGCATCAATAAATTGTGCTAGCATATAAGATAGGTATTTCCTTTATGGACAACATGATGTGTGGAATGCGCAGTTGATAACTATTTGTTCAGTAATTATGGGAACTGGCGCTTAGCACCTTCCTTGCTTTCCGGGAGGATATCTTAATCAATAGTTAAAACCAAATACGAAAAAATATTCACTTAAATCGAATCAGACACAAGGACTCCATGTTCCCATGCTCCCGCTCTTGTTCGTCAATGAGTTGACAACGGTGGAGCTCGTGATAGAACAAAGTTGGCGGGTGTTCAAGGACCTTTAGTTAGAACAGTAGACCTCTTATTCCCGAGATCGGGATGTTGTGCCACCAATTGGTGTGGTAAAATAGGATGTTTTACCAGCGGTTGTTTTTAACCAGGGTAGGGCAGTTTGCCACTGTGAATTTAGGGTGGAGAGGTGAGTATCATAACAAGTTTTCGTATTTAGCAAATTCCTTTTTCTTTTACAAGTAGAAACAAAGACCAAATAAAAGTACGATATATCTCCTTGAAAACGATTACAACTTCGAAAACATGGGAAATATTTGTTTCTCATCCGAAGCTTAAGTAGACTGGAATCGAATATCGCACACACTTTTTGGAAATCCATTTCGTTAAGTCAGAAGGGACGAAACTTTCGTTGCAACCTCTATAATCCACGCAGAAAGATTTAAGGCTCCAATAAAGAGAGTTAAACGGTATCATAAATCTTAGACAGATTACGGATTTTGAATTCTCCAATAGTTCTACAGATATTGCACGATATTTTCGAAGTGTGGGACATTGTATGCGCTGTTAAACGTATTTATCTACTGTGAATCTGTATTTGTTAATTTATCATTTGCCATACTTGTTGTTTACGCAAACAGATTGAAACTGGAATGTACTGTAGTTTGTATATAATGTTTAATGTGTTCATTTTATTGCATTGGAGTTCTTTTAATGCAAGTCACCCTTAAAAAGTAACCACAAGCAAAGTTTCCCTCTGAATTGTGCGTGTTTATTATAATGCACATTCACTGTGGTATTCTCTGTTGGTTAGTTACAATATGTTTCCAGTTGATCCCGTGCCAGTGGTGGTGGCAAAACATCTATTATACGGATTTGGTGACAAAATGTCGTACACCCCTAATCCCAAACCATTTACAATCTCTCTTACCTAATACTAAAGTACAGGGAACCATGATAAGCAGTCATACATAGTATTGTGTGTTAATAGAGGTACCTGGTAAGACTGAGTGTTACCAATGTCATGGCTCACGAACTTCTCAAAACGCTTATTTCTTCAGTACTACGAAGTGATTGTCCAGTTGAATTCAATTGTATTTATGACCTTCAGGCGTCTTGGGATAAGGCCGGGATGGGTATGGGAGGAAAATCGGCCATCAGGGGCTGCTGTTAAGTTTTCTAGCCGCGAGGGAGGAGTAAACTGCTTGTAAAGGGGATGAGAGACACTATTTAGTATCCAGTGTGAGGTAGGTAGTAACAACATTGCCAGTAGCACGTAATGAACTGTTAGACATTCATCTGTATGCAGAAACAGCGTTTAAAAAGTTCTCTAAAATTTGGTGGCCAATGAGGCTACCTGAAGAATTTAGTGGTAGCCTCATATAATATTATGGAGCACTCAGTTCCCCCAAAATTAACCAAACATGTAAAACCCAATATTCAGTTTATTTGTTTACGGAGGAAGGTGGAAGATGTGTTTATTGCTATGAGAAGTGCGTCGCACTGACTGTATAACATGGTGTTGTTGTATACCTTAAAATATGAAAACGTAGACCTATAAATACGTGACTCTAGTAGCAGAGATGACGCTCTACCACCTTAGTTCGATCTAGGAGGATTGAAATATGAGCTACGCGATGCAAACTATCTCACAACTGCCGAAATTAATCTAAAACTGAGTGATCCTTGAAAGAAGGGTTACAATATATTATGTTTTATTGACGTTAAACATAAATTATATGCATATTACATAATAATTATATGGTGAACCTTGTACTTTTGATTATTAATTATACGTACATGATATACCAGTTTACAGTTATGAATTTTCCCACTACGAGACGAACGTCTGTGATCGAGTTAAAAACGCACGCGCCCCATCTGCTTGCCGGGAACAGTACTTACAAAAGCAAGATTTTGAAGAGAACACAGCAATGCATTGCAGTGAGTGAGAGATTGAGCGGCGGTGGGGAACGACCGATTTTTTTTGCACGCTCACACAGCTGCAGCAGCTACTGAATATGCTGCAGTACGTACAACGACGTGCCGAAAATGCTTATGAAATAATGCACTCGCGACACCAAGATAAAATGGTGAACGGCAGCTCTGTCTTGTTGCCAGTGACGGTAAGCATTTAGAGCAAAGACCTGGTGGTCACAGATGTGACTCCAGGTGACTACATATAATGATTGGTGGCCATGGCGCGCCAATTTTGCATACTTTTAAAACCCAGTGCAGAAAGTGGATATAGTTATTTTCTGTACGTGCATTTAACTATCAGGTTATTATTATTCTCTTGCTTTAACTTCTGGCGTAACTCCTCCTCCGAGTGGTGTGCTCTTGAAAGCACGTGGTCTCGGTATTGCCGATTTCGTCGCTCACAAATCACCCTGTATATAGCGCGTAAAAAGTATAAATGAAATTATATCTCCCGCCTATCCTTCTTTCTATAGTTAAGCTATTATACTACATCAAGCTTTTCACCGTGGCAACAGCTAGGATATTTTCTGTTGTGTTACGGTGCCAGCAGTCAGTGACAGAGGTGTTACCACCTGCTATTTGTGTTGCTTCTTGAGTGCACACTGTCTGGTATAACGTGAGGACATTAGTTAGACATTTTGCAAAAATTCAAATTCTCAGAACCAACTTAAATGGTATCTATTTAGTGTATGACGTGTGCTAAGGGTGAAGGTCGCGATAGTTGTACCTGCAAAGCCTGAAGTAAAGAAGGGTTACCTCCTTTTACATATTCGCTCCGCAATTCGTACTACACACACTGATCGATAAATGAGGGTTTTCCCTTCTAATTAGTCTCTCAGACAAATTTTAGGATAGCATCTGAAATATAAGGGTGGTGCCAACTCCGTACCAAATCATTCTTCCGTCAGTTCAAAAGATTAGAATGCGACGAGGGGTTAATATATAGGTTCAGTCGTATTGCCGTGTAGCAAATCCACGGTCACAAATCAATCTGTCTTTATTATTATTATTTTCCCCATCCCGTGATCGACCCTTTCGATGCATCGGCGAGATATGGTTAGGATGAAGCAACCGCAATTCACATATGGCGCTGATGCGTCGTTGTCAGAGCCGTATTTTAAAACTATAGTTGTTTACTAGTGGTAGCCACCGAACGGTCGGTTAGGATAATTCATGACTCAAGGGCTTATGACCGGTTTCTGCATGGCGTTTTTGAGAGACCGGAATTGCTATTACCGTTTCTAATCCCTTCAGACGTGTGGGTAGTTTACGATTAGTAACACCTATGTCCAAATCTGAGGTTTAACATTTTACCTTGTAAACACTTGAAGACTCATTTGTGCTTGTGTAGTAGTTAAAGTTTTGTCAGTTATTTTCCGAGGAATGGGTACAAGTTTTAAGTTATTTCTCAAGTAAATTTTGGATAGTTGGTTTTAAGTATGGGAATGCACGAAAGCTTTATCACTTTAACTCGTTTTTGGTCGGGAGCATTTAATATACAGTCCGCCTTACACTTTCTTACGCCAACTCAAAAGTGTAGGTTTATGGTAATCATTAGTTAAAAATCGTATCGTTTTCGTTTTTAAAATCCGTGTTTGTACTGCAAATGTTGTAGGGGTTTATACAAAAGGTGCGCCATGGACGGGTAGCCACTCAAAACTGAAAAGTAATATCACCAGTGAACCCACATCCGTAACCCAACGCAAAAAACCTAAATGCTCAAACTCAGTTCTCAACCTTTTTTCCCGGACATTTGCAGCCGCCGAACACATAATGCTTTCCTTTTCTCCTTCTCGCCATATCGAAGGAGACAACCTACAGCCTCACCTTAACCCGGAACCTCAGGTGGCGGTACCATGGTTCACTTATCCTGGCATCTCTAAGGCCATCACCCCAAATAACAAATCATATTGCAACCTTCACATATTTCTTCCACCCTTCAGTAAAGACCAGTTCCTTGACATCACATGTGTTGTCTCAATTCACGAGAAGCAGGCTTACAAACCGGGTCGCTGTAGTTCATTGGTAGAGCGTTGGCGTAGCATTCGGGATATTATGGCTTCGACCTCATCAGGCAAATGCCAGGATGGCACCTTGAACATTAACTCTGGCCTACACCTTCCCGAATCCTTTCCCCTCTCCTATCCCGGCCTGAGCCTTAGATGCCTAAAGGCCGTATATAAAATTCAAATTCAGGCAGTTATACAAAGAAGTTGTCTAACAACAGCTCTTGAAATGCGTGCATGGTGGACATCTTTTGTTGCAGTTTAAGGAGCGTGCTGTGTTTGGTGGCATTTCTCCAGTTGAAATAATCGACGCACGGAGATTGGAGATTATTTATGGTGCTTCCAAATTACCGGTTTGAAATTAATTATGACTTGGAAAGCGTTGTGAGGAAGTCGTTGGAGACACAAGATAGTCATTTTCTTCGTGATGGTTTTCTAAAACTTGTTCAGCGTTCGGAGGAATGGGTGGGAAAATTCAGATACATTGGTTAATCATGAAAGTGCCTTACTTTTTGCATAAGATAATAGAATCATAGCAACTAATTTAATCCCCTTGTGTAAATGACATAGTAAAGAGTTGACGTGTACATGATCGTCATTTACGGCAAAACATCCCACTACTAATAAGAAAAAAGTAGCAAGCTTCCGCCTTAATGACATGTTCACAAAAAGAACGGAATACTTGGAGAGGAAACAGTAACGAGAACCGGATAACATGATTATGTGTACTGTTTTTTTCTTTCTCCTTGACTATCCTGTACGTACGTAACTAGCTTTATTTCAGATATCTTTTGTGATATATATATTCGGATTTTACTGCCTCGTGTTCTGAGTATATAAGTTGATCTATGCATGTTTTCGATATATGTAGGTATGTGATTGTGTTTAGCAGTAGTTGTAACGAGTATCACGGTGGTTTTTTTTGTTAACTTTTGTTTTTAAATCATTCCTGAAATGAGGACACGTCATAAAGTGTATAATAATGAAAACTATTGCATGTTAGAAAGTAGATCACAACCGCCATTATAACACGAATATTGCTACTTAATATTATTAACAGATTACTTACAAGTGAAATTGTAAAGGTAAGCAAGAAAGTTCTGTCGCTTTTTCCCCCACCACCTTCGAACATCGATATGTCACTTAAGACGTACGTGGAAGATTAAAAATAGTACCCATCAGCATCGACGACCTTCTGCCAACGTTCTGGAAGGCCATGGATTCCATCGCGGTAGAACTTGGTGGGCCGTGAAGCGAAGAAGGTATCAAGTGCATTTTGCACCTCTGCTAGGGATTTGAACTGGCGTTATCTAAGGTGATTTGTCCAAGGAACGGAACAGGTGAAAATCGGACGGTGCAATGTCCGGGGAGTATGGCGGATGCAATAATGTTTCCCATCCAAGGCGTAGAATGGTGTCCCGGGTCATCCTAGCCACGTGGGGCTAAGCGTTGTCCTGTAACAGGAGGACCCCTTTACGATTCAGAAGTGCTGGCTCCAGAGTTTTGAGTTTTTCTTGAACACGGCTCAACTGCTGACAGTACACAGTTGCATTAATGCTCTGACCAGTTGGTAGCAGTTCCCGATGCACGATGCCGCGAGCAGTCCACCAAACACACAGGAGGACCTTCTTCTGGTGCAGTCCTGGTTTCGGCTGTTTTGGAACCGGTTCATTGGATGCTAACCAATGATGACGGCGCCCTGGAGCTTTATACAGGACCCACTTCTCATCACATGTCAACACCCTGTCCAGAAATGGCTCCTTCCTCAGACGAGACAGCAAAGAAACACAGGTGTCTGCTCGCGTTGCCTTCTAGCCCGGAGTCAAATCATGTGGGACCCATCGACCCGACTTGTAGTGCTTCCCAAGTTGATGGAGGTGCTGCCGAGTGGTTTCTCCACTCACACTGAATTGTAGTCCCAGTTCCTCCTCACATGTCTGGAAATGTTGGCCTCAATTGCTGCCTGAAGATCTTCATTTGGTACCTGTGTTGGTCTTCCTGCACGTGGTGCGTCTTCGATTGTTTCGTCACCGTCCTTAAACTTGGTAAACCACCGCTGCACTGTCCGCGTAGTCACGACACCCTCACCAAAGGCCTGGAACATCTTCCGCCCCGCTACAGCTGCGTTTGAGCCCAGTTTGAACTCGTACAGCATACACATCCTTATGACGCTCTGTGGAGGTCCCATGTTCACTCTGTCCTTCCGCACGTTCACGGTGTAACTGAACTTCTACAACCAGGTTGTATGTTGGCTATACCCACACCAACAACTGACCTTCGCCTGATCTCCATTCGCATTCAACTCACGGTGTGAGGGCCTATTGAACACAGACCTCCACAAAAAGCGACAAAACTTTCTTGCTTCCCTTTATAAATATATGGTAAAATTATAGACAATGTCTTTGTAATATCAAATTCCATGCAGAGGTACTAGACTACAAATATTATCAATAATAATGTTTGGGGCGACGGTGGCTCAGTTGGTAGAGCGCTCACCTCTAGTGCTAGGGGCGTCGGATCGATTCCTGCTCATGCCATGTGGACTTTGTGGTGGACAAACACCGTGTGTATGGGTTTTCTCGGGGTTATCCCGTTTCATCCCACTTTCTTCATTCCACCAATTCATCCCAGCATCACCCATACGGCCTGAGCCATAGTTGCCTAATGGCCTTAAAATAAAATTCAAATACGATGGGAACACAAGAGATTCGGTGTCCTCTTTAAACTGTAGGTCCCGTCCTTAGGGCGTCATCTTATCCCATGTAAGGCAGTAACAAACCAACATTGGTTCACGTTGCCCAGAGACCTTGGGGTCATAGACCTATCTCATGGCAGAACACCTGTTATTATTATTATTATCACGTAAAGACATCGAAAAGAATGGTAGTTGGAGCAAATAAGCTCACAGCAAGCGTCGTAAGCGGAAAAGACAGATTTGAATAGGTATGTGGGAGGTTTTACGAATTAGGATATGAACTGTCAATATTAACAATAAAGTCCAGAACAGCAATGGCGAATGTAGCATTTACTAACAAGAATCTTTTCTCTGGGCCAATAAAGAAAGAGTTGAGGAAATTATTGTTTACGTGTCATGCTTGTTTGAATTAATATTCTAAACGATCTTTTCAGTTTTTAAGGATAGGATGTGCTGTTTTCATTAAAGTAAGTTCCAAACCAGTACGTATGAACGCGCCCCGCTGCGATTAAGAAAATTATAAGCCTTCGAAATATAGATATGAAGGAGAATGCAAGAAATCAACTGAATACAGAGGCTACACCGTAATAAGGAAGTGCGGAAGAGAGTAGTAAATAGATGAACGATACTGGATGGCCTGAAATACCTGAAGGTCATAATAAATTCAAATTAACGGTACTGGATACTATAAAGAAGAGAGAAAACTGTTTAGGACTGGTTTCGTAGAAATTGTGAGTTGAAGGTATACTTGAAAGGGCAAACGTTAAGAGGAAGAAGGCGAGTGAAACATCGTGACAGTATTAAAGATGTTAAATTGTACACGAAGTAGATTTTTTTTTTCTCTTTATACAGGGTGTCCACCCGCCTGGAAAACCGGGAAATGTCAGGGAATTCAGTCAAAATATGTGCAGTGTCAGAGAATTTTCCACTGCTTGCCGCTTCAGAAAAAAGAGCAACACAAAATCAGTTCAATTTAAATAATTTGAGTGAATATTTTGCGTTATGTTGCGAGTCGGCACTGTCGAGGAAAATATGTGTCGAAATTCCTACACAAGCGAGCTTGACTGATACAGCAGGGTGCCTAGGAGTTTGCATGCCTTGCTTCACCCCTCTCTGGAAGATTGTGATTGGCTTTTAGCGTCAGCATGTCGGAATAACAGTTCATTTCTGAGAAGGGAAGTGAGAACGGATGAGGTTATTTCTTCCTTGCTAGCGAGACACTTGAACGCTGATTGTTTCACTCAAGGTTACTCCAACTCACGCATCACATGTGTACAGGTGCTGACGGCTTTTTTTCCTCGCTTATGTATTACAGTAACGAAAAAATCAGTAGTTAGTACGTGCATTATTGTATTTTGGTGTGCATCGATGAAAATTTTCTAGAGGTCCTATATAGTTTTAAAGTTACAATTTCCTTTCTTTTGTTGTTAATGAACGTCGCAGTTTAGGCAGTAATGCAGGTGTCTGCAAAATGGAAAGTTCTAGAGGACTTTGCAGGAATCGGGGGAAGAAGAAAATGTAAATATACTGTATGTACTCGAATCTAAGATAAAACTAAATGTTCGTGTTAATACGCGACAGAGTTGAAAAAGTCGATTTTTTTAAAAAAATTGTTAAAACAAACAATTGAAAGTCAAGACGCATATGTTTATCTTTCCGTTGCAGATATTAATTCTCTCTTCCAAGCATGAAAAACTGCACCTGGTGCTTTGGAAGACAGATCATAAAAAGTTATCATGCGGACATTTTTGAGCATTTGCGATTATTATTAGCAACAAGAAACGAACTGGTTGGTGTTCTATAAAAATGTGAACTCGCACACGTGGTCATCGGAAATTTGATTTTGTCAACAAAGATGATTTGCATGTGCAGTATTTACAAATTTCAGCGGTTTGCTCCTATGAAAAATTATTTTTGTCGATTCGTGCGTCGAGTGCTAGGATTTTTTTTATTTGAAATTCAAAAAATTTAGGTGCACCTTAGAATTGGCAGTAAAGTTTTTTTTTTTTTTTCCGGAACTATCAGAACCTAACCTGACATCTAACATAAACCTTACGAGAACAACTCGAAAGTCTAAATTCTAAATTACGTATGTACAACATATGATATTTGGTGGATGAGAGATAATTGTTCGCCAATATTACCCAAGTGTTTAAAATGCAAGAAAACCACTTCAAATTGCGGAAAATTGTAACTTCACTGAGAAACTTCTAAACGGTCTAAATTCTAAATTAAGTGTCTCTGCGCCCTAACATAACTTGTACAAGTCTTTGCCAAAGACCCTCTATGAAATAAACTTTTCGAATAGCTATCATTCTTGACCCGTCCCTGTTAATAGGCATAGAAATCGAATCTACTTAAAAAAAAAAAAAAAAAGTACTGCAGTAACACAGAGTTTCTTTGCAGGCAAAATGTCTGCCTCAAAACCAAGGAAGGTATCGTTCAATGAGCGATGTCTACTGAATGACTCCTTTTCCAGTTGGTTAAAACCACAACCCTAGGACAGTTTCGGCATATTGTATGGTGTGCAGAACTTTTTTCTCTGAACAATGTTTGGAAAAGAGCTGTAACCAGCCATATGAATGAAAAAAAAAAGCATCAGAGCCAAATACAGTGTCAACAGTCATCGTTAAAACTCTTCCATTTCCTGAAAGGTGGGACTGATTGTACAGATGTCATATCACATGGAACTGCTTCCACGTCCAGTAGTGCCATTTCTTCAAATACTGCCACCACCAGTGTTTCCTCCAAGTATACACTTGATACCAAAAAAACAATTCGTGCCCCTTTACTGCAACAACTTCATCGACTCAAGTGTCTATGACAGAAACTCCAAATATTAAGAAATATCTACTTCGAGAACAAGTCATAAAGGCTGAAATCATTTGGTGTTTGCACACTGTGATGCAGCACCATTCATTACGTGCAAGTGCATCTAGTGTTGATTTGTTCCCGTTAATGTTTCCGGATTCTGAGATTGCATCCAAAATGCAATTGCAGAGAACGAAGATTGGATACTCAATTGTACATGGTTTAGGTCCATATTTTCATAGAGATATTCTTGATTTATGTGCTCTCACTTTAATGTTGGGTTTGACGAATCATTAAATAAGGTGGCCCAAAAGGGACAAATGGACTTCGTCGTACGTTTCTGGAATCCAGACTCCAATGAAGAGAACACTCGTTACTTTGATTCTGTATTTTTTGGTCATTGTACTTCTGCCAATTTACTTTCAGGTTTTATTTCTGTCCTAAAAGGACTAAACTTAAAGAAACTGCTTCAAATTTCAATGGATGGATTTTTTTTTTTTTTCAAGAAATAAAATTTTATCTTAATGAGTATCCGAGTTGCCCTTGTGTTGTATATAGGAACTTGTAGATTGCATACAGTACACAATTCATATGAAGTATCAGTAAGGGAAACTGGCTGGAACATCACAAATTTTCTTCGTGCTCATTATTATTTATTCAATATTGTTCCTACACGTCGTGCCGATTACTCTCACTATTCAGGATCGAATGTGATTCCCGTGAAGTATTGTGCTGTAAGGTGGCTAGAAAACTCAAGAGTTATTGAGCGTGCAATTGAAATACTGCCACATGTGCAGAAGTATGTTGAAGGAGTAGAAAAGGACCAAAAAGTGCCTAGTTGTAAAACCTTTGCCATTGTTTCTACTACTATTGACGATAAACTTCTGAAAGCAAAGTTATCATTTCTGCTCTCCTTAGCAACCGATGTAGAAATATTTTTACAAAGCTTTCAATCAGATCTTCCATTAGCGTCAATGTTGTATGAGGCCATTCTTGCAGCTATGAAGAATGTGATGACAAGAGTTGTGAAACAAGAGGTCCTTCAGAATTCCCAGGGTCTCACAAATATTGACTTGCAAAAGTCAGAAAATCTCCTATCAGCGAGAAATGGTTGACTTAGGTTTTGCTACGAGAGCAGCTCTTCGAGTTACAGGTCAACTAAACAAAAGAGGTATGCTTGAATTCAGATTACAGTGTCGCAAGGCAATGATTAGTTTGTGCAGAAAATTGCTTTCAAAGTCCCCTTTGGCTTATAAGCTTACAAAGGGAATTTCTTGCTTTGACCCACAAGTAGCTAGACTACCTGATAAACGAAGCAAGGGAATGCTTCTTGCATTGAATGTGTTCGTGGAAAGTAAGTGGATCTCAGGGAGTGAAGCTGATAAAATACTGCGAGACTTTAATGGTCTGTACGGCGACATCATTAAGTGTATAATCTTGTACATCATACGATGTTTTATTGCTTCTATTTTCCGCATTTCATGCTATTTTTCTATAAAGTTTTCTTTGTATTTGATGTGCATCTTCTAATTGTTATTCCCTTCGTTTTTTTTTATTATTATTTCTGCATT
This sequence comes from Lepisma saccharinum, assembly GCA_022664845.1. Classification (NCBI taxonomy): domain Eukaryota; kingdom Metazoa; phylum Arthropoda; class Insecta; order Zygentoma; family Lepismatidae; genus Lepisma; species Lepisma saccharinum. The sequence goes on from JAGDQP010009539.1 coordinate 27,071, forward strand.
AACTCTTATATCCTTAAGTTAATAAGATAATATTTTCAGTGGACGAATAGCCATAGACTGAATTTCGACTGCTTAAGTTAAGGGAGTTTTCAGCTCAGGTACAATGTAGTTGTTCTGTTGTTTCAGGTTGTTATACCTTGTTATGATAGAAACCGATGGTTCCAGTAATTCGTGTTGTTGAGGGAATCAGGGAAAGAATGGGAGATTGGCAGAGCAATGGCCGAATTAAATCTAAGTCTTCAAGTGGAACAAGTGAACCCTGAAACCAGTGACGAAGTGGTAGATTGGTTGGAAACCCAGGAAGTTGCATTGAATGACGTGGTGGATGCCAATACAGAATTTAAGGTAAGTAATCTTCCTACTTAAGAATTGTTTTGTGCTGATAGAACACAATTGAAAAGTAGAAATGTTCATACAAGGGGTTAGCAATTGAAGCGATTTTTTTTTTTTTGTTTCTGTTGGTTGGAGTAGAGCAGACTCTGGTGAACCTAACCTAGCAGGAAGATACGATTTTGACAGGGTGCTAGTTTAACTACCATGGAAATTGTTTTTTATCTACACCTTTGCACGTAATTGTTACGGTTTTGGACTTCGGATCAGTAGTACAGAGGCGGCGCCTGCTATAGGCCATACTGACTGAGGTTTTTCAAGGTTTACCTTAGTTTCACCAAGCGAGTACCGTTATGGTACCTAGACAAAGATTATGATTGTTTCTTCCCCATCCCTGTTCCAGGAGAGTGTTCGCTTTGGGACGGCATCGCTTTGACACGTAACAAGCTTAGACCATAGCTGTATACCCCATGAGTGTAAATAAAAAAAAAAACCACTCACACACACACATTGTGAATACCTGAAACTGGCAGTTGGTAAGGGCTAAATCTAACAATTTGTTGACGTTTAGTTAGTCGAGGGTAGTTTTTTTTATCCCTTGCAAGCGTAATGATTTATTTTATACACACCAGTTCAGTGAAATAGAAAAAAAAAAGTGATGCTAACGATACTTGATTCCCTTCTGCTCATATTGTTGGTGTTCTTTTAATCAAAGACAAAGTTGGCAACCGAATACCTGAGAGCAAAACAAGGAAGCATATTAATTTGAGTCTTTTTAGAGATACAGGGTTTGCAACTTGGAGCGGAAAATCGATTTTTACAATGCAAAATGAATGTACTTAAGCAGATGAAGAAGGAAATAAAGGTGAACTATTTAGTTTCAGGGTAGGAAACGGAACCAGATAGAATGCTTCAGAATGTTGACAGAATGAATGGGGAAGTTACTAGAGTAATATGTGTGTATTTTGTAGACTGGGAAAAAGCATTTGATAAAATGGACTGAGATAGTCTTGTTCACCTTTTTGAAGATATTAGAATAGACTGGAAATACTTGTTATAGAGCTGACAGAGGACAGCAAGTGGTGGTAAGGGTAGAGAAGAAGCTAGTAGAAGAGGTGAACCTCAGAAGAGGCGTAAGAGAAGGATCCTACACGTCCTCTGTGCTTCTTAATGTCCTAGTATGAACTGAAAGGTTGGTGGAAAGAGTTTTGTGTAAGGCAAATGAAGTGATAGTAGTTGGGTAGCAAATGAGGCAATAATAGTAGAGACTGAGACAGAATTTTAGATAATAATGGAAGAGCCATGTCAGAGTTTAGAATGAAAGTTAACGTAAGAAATACTATAGTGAGGAAAGTTGGGGAAAAAGGAGGAACAGTGAATATTGTGTTGAGAAATAAACTCTAGGTAGAATCATTGAATCACTTGTGTAGCTTCATGACTTGCGCTGGAAAATTCTTTGAGGAATTAAGAAACAGAACTAGCAGTGGAGAAGGAGAGGTGCGGAAACTGCTTACAGCAGAGAAGATTACAAAAGAGAGTTAAAAAGAAGACTTACTCTATGGAGTGGGATCTTGTACAGTTCAGAGACGTTGATAGTAATGAATAAAGAAGAAAAGTTGTAGAAAGTTTTAAAATATGACTGTGGAAGATGAGCAATGAAGAAATATTCAGGTGGATAAAAGAAAAGAAGGGCCATAGCAAGAGTAATTATAGTCGGCAATATTGAAGGAAAGACAGAGGAAAAGGGAGATGATGATTTGGAATGTTGATGAATGTGAGGAAAAGTATGAGATAAAGGAGATGGCACAAGACAGAGAGGGTTGGAGAGACGGAAGCTGTTCAGTTCAACCTGTCTTAGAAGAGATTTGTATGCCGCACATGAACGTTTAACTGTTTACCATTCCACTTTTCATGAAATTTCTTGTCTGAAGTAAGATATTTTGAATCTCGAAATTCAAGATGGATGGAGCGCAAACTGGTTTTTAACATATCATCGTGGTTTTAAAATACTCGGTGTTCATCTGGTGTGCTTAAGGAAAAGATAGGATTCGATAGCTTTGAAAACTTTTCCTAACTGGGGTATGGCATATTGACTTCACACCATTACTAAACGATAAAACTTAATGACAAATATCGGAGAAAGGTCATCAAATTGATTTATCGTTTCAACACATACTGATTAGTTCAGGCTGTAGTATTTTGTACTTTGTTTTCAAAAGATTCTTATAAACATTCAGTGGTACCGCTGATTCAGGGGTACCCGTTCTCCTTTTTTTTTCGTCTAGAAAATCGATGAGCGGGCAGAGAACACATTGTGACTAGTTCTCAAATTCATGGATGGACTAAGACAAGGATAAGGTAGGACAAGTCGGGTTTTGAATTTTTTAGGTAGCAAATAAGTTCTCTATGTTTGATACACTTTCAGCTCGGCGTCCCTTTAAATTTTTGGAGCACAGAAATCGGCACTTTTTAAGGGTAAGTTCGAAAGCTCTTAATTTTCCAACTTTTCGGCATTTTGATTGAAACTATCCGTATGTGAAGGGAAAGGAACAATTTATATGTTAGTAGAATACGAAACACTTATCTTTATTCTGGTTGATTTGGCGGCTCCGAAACTGGCATCAAATTTCAGTCTTTCAGACACTGTGAAAATTACATATGAATACGTCCTCAGACACTCAGATACACGATGTTTTTTACTGAAATAAATGTAAGTACCCGTATGCAATATCTATAACCTACTTTTCGTGTCTAGGATAGAATCCAACGGCAATCTGTCGGTACTGCGACATTGAACTACGAGTTCCATAAGACTCCGCCACTGAAATTGCGCCTACCTTGTAGCCGTGTGGGTCCCGGGTTTGAATCCCGGCTGGGGCATGGATGTTTGTGACTGTGGATTTTAACTAGAACGTGACTGATAATTGTGACGGGCCGAAGTGAAAATGTACTAGAATGACCCATACAGAATAAAGTGTACCAAAGGCTTTTTTTTTTCTCTCCACTGAAATCGTCACTCATCCGAATCTAGTATATACGCATCCGATTCGAAATCGTAGACGAGCTCGGCTATTTTATCTTGAGCAAGCGTATATGTTCGCAAATACTCCTCCTTTTCCACTACGCCTTTAGTTGGTGAAGGAATGTCCATTTTTTTATTAGTCCTGAAATACCCAAAAAGAATGAAAAATAACCCGCTCCGCACGCGATCAACTCTCATATTCTTCTGAAGCATCAAATTATGGCTGCCATAATCAAGATTTGAGACGGAAAAAAAAGAAAACACATTATTTACCTGGTGCTCGTAATGCTTATTTTGTGAGAGACAATTCAAACATCATTAGCACGTATTTCTGATTTATGAGAATTATGTTGTGCATTGATATAAGAATCACAAAACTACCCACATACAATCAATGTTACCTTCTTACGAAATGGAAAGTAACCTAGAAGGCTCTACGAAAGCACCTGACGTCAAGTTCATCATTTTTTCCTGTCCTTTTAAACATTAAACGGCCGGTAGTACATATACGACCGTCGGATTAAACGTTATTGCAGCGACGGTCTTTAAAAGTGTTCGTGGACACCGAATATGCCCATAACAATGAAATACGCATTTGTATGCAGTGAATATGCATAAGTCGCTTCTAAATGCTGCATAGTTTTTTCCCATGTTAAGAACCTATATCTTGAAGAGAGAGACTAAAGATACGTGGGCCAAAATCACGGCGCTACATTCAGCATTTGCATTCACGGTGCTACGGAGATAGGCAACTTTGGTTAGATACTAAGTCTGCATTCGGACCAAAGGTTTCATTTGATAAATTATCACTGTACTAATCCTATAAAGTTTCTACATTTAAAAAAAATTGTTGAAGGTTTTGTTTTTTTCGAAAGGAAAGGAAATTAGTACTTTCTCTCTTTTTCTCTTTTTTAACTTTTAAATATTGCTAGTGCTGTGGAAAAATTTCAGCGGCAGATTTAGCTGTGAGAGTTTTGCAATAAAGTTATTATTTCTGTTTGATTTGTAGGGAATGTGATACCTCATACGTAATTTTGTTTATCATCTTAACGAAGCGTGTACTTGTGATATACATATGTTACTTAATTTCTTATGTTTTACGTTTTCCAATAACCGTTGCTTTAAAAGAAATAATTTTTTTATTTGATTTTTATTTTGTTTATTTTGTTTTTATTTTCAGTCTAAGTTTATCACGTCACAATCTGTTTCACCTACTGAAACGTATGGACTGACACAGTTACTTCAAATACTTGAGGCTAAACGGAATAATCGGAAGAACAGCTCATCAGAAAAATCGATTTTAGAGCTATGTGAAGTCTTAAGTGAAGGTTATGAAGGTATATGTTGCTGTCATTTTGTTGTCAAAACGTATTCCCTTTTATAAGCTATAGCTTTTTTCTTTCTTACTCTGTAATGATGAACCTTCACTTATCTATTTTGATACTAATTTAAAGCAACATTATTTGTTAGTATGATCTTAATTTTTTAATATATACAGCGTGATAAATTAATTAGTGCCAAATTCCTGGAATACGTATTTGAGATTAAAAAAAAAAGGTCCAAAAATGGCTTTAGAATTAGAGGCATCCTATCTAACGTGGCTTCATCGCAATTTACATAATATCTCGACAGATATTCATGTTAAACGTGTCGGTTTAGCAAATCGTTGATAATGTACTCAAGGGTTGCACATGTGGAAAATTTGTGATTGATACAATGCAGCATAAAGGAACTTTCTGTAAAATGAAAGATTTTGTTACCCCCTTTCCTTCTGTTCAGGTTCATTCTTTTAATCCCAAACTTTACTGACCTTTTTTTCTTGGGGGGGGGGGACTGGGGGTACGAGGCAAAAATATATTTTGCAAGTCGCCCAAATGCACTCGGAAAGTAGCTTTCATATGATACACCCATCAATTAACAACAGCTGCAATAGATGGAATTGTCGTTTGTTATACCGACACATCTGAGATCTGGGGCCGCGATGGCTAAGTGGTAGAGCGCTCATCTCTGGTGCGTGGAGACGTTGGTTCGATCCTATCTCGTGCCATATGAGCTTTGTAGTGTACACACACCGTGTGCGTGGGTTTTTCGGGTTTCTCCCGCTTAGCAATTCTTTTCATCCTTCAGGCTTGAGCCAAAATTGCCTAAAGGCCTTAAATAAAATTCAAATTCAAACATCGCAAATGCTTATCTGTGCAGATATTTCGTCATTTTTGATGCGGTACGACATTTGGACGCCTCTTGATCCGATATTTTCGAGCGAATGGTTGTAAATATCGATATTTTTCATATTTTGACCGTGGGTATTGACGCCTTGAAATGTTTGTCCTAATTAATATATCACCCTGTATATTCCAGCTTTGAGATCAAACTTCTAATCTAAGTAGATTCATTCCCTATACTTACGGGAATGTATTCCCTGTGAAATATTTATGGTGTCAGTGTAGTTTTTTTTTTTAACGTTTTGTTTATCAGCATGTAATTGGCTTTACTAAATTTTATGAGCAAAATAATTTAATTTCATTACCTTTCGAATTTATTTAATTATCTTATATTTCTACTCTTCCTATTCATAGTAAGTTGGATGAAACTCAAGTTAAAAAAATCGGTGTCACATAATTATATTAACCTTTTTTTCTGTATTTATAGGCAATTAGAGCACGTAAAGATTTGAATCCTTTTTCGTATATACTGTTTCTCCCAATTAGTAGAATGCTTTTCATATTGATGTCCTTATATGTAGTACGATTTCACTTTTCCCCGGATTTGGTAATTTATTATGTTAAATGTTACTATACCATCATCGTTAAGTATTGATTGTCGTGTGGGAATGTATCTGTTAACTTACTAACTTGTTCGTATGTGCTTCTGATTTTCAAGTAATTTCTATTTTTCATAAATGTTCATCTGTTTAATTTAGTAAGCTTTCGTACATTGAAAACTTACGTGTTTATTGGTCTCGAAATCTCAAAATAATTTTTGACACACAAATGACACGAGAACGCAGCACGTCTAGCATTAATTTTGGGTGTCAAACCAATATTTGTAAAGGTCTGCAGAACATACACAAGATAAACTTACTGCTTATCCTTCCTGCTCTTCAGTGAATGCAATAGTGTGGCTTTTTTTTGTGTTTTGAACATACAGGCACTTTGTCTCTTTTAGCAGTTACTACGCGCGAAGTATAAGGTTTCAAGCAGGTGAATTTAAAAGGATTTGCAATGCAAGAACGTAAATTCTTTGGTGACAAAGTTATCTCGATATAAATTACAGTATTGAAAAAAAAAAAGACCAATATTTCTTCTGAGAGCATGGAATTCAAGGCTTTGCTTGATATATTTGTTGACAATGAGTCAGAACAGAGACCTATTGGTCATGAAAATCATGGCTGAGTGGTTGGTTATGAAATTTTTCTTCAGGTTATATTTAATTCTAATTGCGTAATATTAGGTTAATGATTTCCTGCAGTCTTCCTTCCTCATACAAGTCCGTCGGAGTCATGAATCTTGCATTGTGCTTAGAAAAGAACAGATTTTCAAGGTTTTCTCCATTGAGTATTCGGAATAAACTTTACTGAGCCCTTATATGTATGATTTTCATAGTATCGAAGGCTACAGGCCGTCGAATTATACACGTTATTCTCTCCATGAAGAAGGGGAGCGGAACGTAGCAGCCGTGGCCGTATTTCAGGTATCATCTATTCATTTCCCTAGAGAAAGAAACCAGGGAGATTCCCGATGACGATTGGAATTTTAATCCTTGTCTTCTCATTTGCAAACTATCGCCTCACATAGCAATTTTGACGTGACTCAAAAGTGAATCAAGCTTACTTTGGCAAGTGGGACAACTTGGAAGCTTAGCAACTTAGGCCAGAAAGTTTTAAACAAGGTTGATGAATTAGGGTCAGTTCTACAACCGACCACTAAACTTCTGCTTAGCGCTACGTTGAGGCCAAGTCTGATTTTGGCCAATGAGAGTACGCAAAATGAGAGTTGACCTCAACTTAGCGCTGACTAGAAGTTTAGCGGTCGATTGTAGAACTGACCCTTACTTAGTCAGTCAAGTTTGAAATATCCTTGCCAGGAAAGAAAGAATAAACAATGTACTTCTTAAAAAAAATAACGTTGCCCTTGGTGGGAATCAATTCGAGGACTTACAGCATAGCAATCCAATGCTGTAGTCACCAGACCACGGAATCACACGTCGTAGCAGGCTTTCCAAATGTTACTCATACTTAGTTCATCAGATCGCAAGAGACGCCTGTGGTGAAAGGGTGCGAGTTGGTAAAGAATAGCTTACATCTAAACAGTCTTGGAACGTGATGGGACTTTATGGCAAGGAAACCTCAGCGGAAGTGCAACGGAAACAAAATTCAAATAAATTTTTCAAGTTTGAAGTTTGATAAGCTCTCTCGCGTAGCTGCTTGTTCCAACAAGCTTCCACTAGATTAGTTATAACAACCAAGCCACTTATGTTACTCCAGCAAGTTTATTTCATACTAGTTTATTACGGTGACACAATATCAAATACGCAAAGGAAATGACTGACATGGGTATATTGCTATATTTTGCAACTTTCGGACTTAAAACTAAATAGTATTTTCCCCATCGACCACTTTCAATTATTGTTGTGTAGTTTGTACTACGCGTCCATCTATATTTCACGAAAATATTTTGTGTTTTCACATTTCAAGTCTGCATTTAACTTAGTTGTGACGAAGTACCAGCTACAGTGCATTGTTTTTAAGGATATGAATAGTGAGTATGAACTGACATTAACATCTACACGAAAGTCAGATTGAAAATATATTTAGTTACTATTTGAAACTTAAATTAATACACTAACATTTCGTGTTAACGCCGCAGACTGCTACAGAGTACATACAGAGGATTTGAATTTATTCTACGGCCTTTAGGAATCTCAAGCTCAAGTCGGGATAATGGGGGAGAGGATATTGGAAGGTAGTCGGCCAGGACCTAGTTTGTAGGTACCATCCCTGCATTTGCCTGATTTGACTCAGGAAAAACTTCAGTCAGGATAAGTAGCTACTGGGATCGTTCTCAGGATCTTCTGACTACTAAGTCAATGCTCTTAAGAACTGAGCTGCAAATGAGTTCGGTGAGTACATCTAGGGCGAAAAAAAATAGTTGATAGGCTTTGTTTTTCGTTTTTTATTTTCTTTCTATATTTTATTTTCTTTCTATATTTTCTTTTCTTGATTTTATCTCTATATTCTGTAGAAGTCTGCGCTATGCAGTCGAAACGTTAGTGGATTATTTTAGAGTTCAAATAGTTCAAAGGGGAGCTACAAATACACAGTTCAGTACACATATATGAGCTTAGCTTCAGAAAGGTACAGGACTTAGGCGTTCTGTTGGCTGCCTATCAAGAATTATTGAATTAGGTGTGAGTCTAAGATGAAAACTACTGTAGTACATGTGCGATATATCACGTCTTTTTGTATGTCTGCAAAAGCTTTTTTATATTCAGGGTAGAGATTATGAGGGAAGAGGAGAATGTACGGATGGAGATGAACAGCTGGAGACACCTCTTTGAATTTAGTTACCATCATCATGCCCTGTCTTCTTTAATTTGCAATTCTCGGATGCAGTGACGTCAGCAACTTAAATTCGTCAGAAGTTCGAGACATGATGCTCCTCGGTGGGCCTGATAAAAAAGTGACCAGGATCTTGGTACCTAACCAATATTCAAGTGGTAGTAACCAAGGGGACGTAGCTCAGTTGGCTTAGCAATCGAAAGTCCCTGAGAACGGTCCCGGGGACGCCCACTGTTACTGTTTTGTTGTATCACACCACGCAAATGCCATGATGGTACCTACAGAACTAGACCCTGGCCGACAACCTTTCAACACCCTCTCTCCCACCCCACCCTATCCCTGCCTGAGCCTGAGATGCCTAAAGTACATAAATACATTTAGAAAAATTCAAATGGCAGTACTGACGATTTATTATTATTATTATTATTATTATTATTATTATTATTATTATTATTATTATTATTATTATTATTATTATTATTATTATTATTATTATTATAATAATATT
>JAGDQP010009539.1:36587-58638 GCA_022664845.1 Lepisma saccharinum
TTTTTTTTTTTTATTTTTTATTGAATACATGTTACTAATATAGATTACTGTTCGTTTCAGTGTTTTACTCTAAGTTAAGAAAGAACGTAAAGAATCCAAATGTTGCTGAAGTTCACTTGACTCATCATAAATTGAGTAAAACACCCAAAGGAGGAGGAAAATACAAGGAAGTAAGATTTGCTTATCCTGGCATACCTCTTGAAGTAAGTCATAGATTCTGTATATTTTGTGCTTTTTTTTTTCTTCCTTAAAATCCTCGCCATTTTCTTTACACGCTTGTACATAATTCCTGTTTGCAGGAAATGAGCCTGATTCAAAATGAATATATTATTCTCTGACTGTTGGCTTCGTATACACAGGTTTGAAGTCTATATTTTTCGAGGTAAATCTTTAGGTCGCAGAAGTATAATGTACTTTTTTGTAAACTGTAGGTTAGATTCTATTGTGTTAAGCTTTCTGATTCGAATCTGCAATTGTTGATGTGTTTTCTATAGAATGGTTGTGTTGTCGACGGAGCATTTGTTTTGGTATCGGTTCTTTCAACAAGCGTGATTCATAACGCTATAAGTTAATATGGAAAATAAGGGGCTACCCATATGTAATCCTTGCGTTTGAGTGTAAAAGTTATCTTCGTACTGAAACACGTTATTTTGCAAACATATTGACAGAAATATCGACTATGTCTATGGAGGCCACTTTGATGGTTTCTGCGTAGAAGTTATCTGTTACTTAACTTTTATTGATATTTTTTTTTACCACGTGTTTAAATTTATGCTAAAATTCCTTTGTGTCATTTCGTCGGAAATAATTGATGTTTTGTCTGAGAGTCTGTTTCAATGTTTTTTTTTTTCGTTTTTGCTAAGTTGCTCATAACCTGAATTTGTTGTTTTTCGCTTGATGCCATTTTTGTAATGATATTGAGTGACTATTACATATTATTCTCTTGGTCTGCTTTAGTGAGCCATTTCTTACATTGTACATAACTTCCCATACATAACCAAGCACACAGTTGTTTATCGAGGTCTTTCTGTTCTAGTATCTGGCAACATCATTCCTTTTCGCCACACACTGTGGCAACATTGCACCTACCTTGTATTCGCCCAGGACCGCCATTTTTTATTTCACCAGCAAAGAAAACTGACAAAGACCACATCTGCGGACGACTTCTTTTATTTCTTCAACCTTTCAACCTACTTTTTTTTTCACCTGACGAAGCCAGTGTATTATTTGGCGAAACTTCTTGTGTTTTTAATCGCCATTCTGTTAGACAATATCATAGTTGCATCCGATACTGTTCAAAAGTAGCTCGATACTTGGCCAAAAAAGTATCTGTTCCGATACTACGGTACTAAGTATACTTAACCGATACTTCCTTAATATTTACGATTTTTTAAAAATAACAAATACGGTTTAATGTATGTGAAATTTTATTATTTGGTTAATGCGAAGCCCGGTCCTTCCTTTCACAGTTGCTATTAAATTACTCATAGGTTGTAGGACCTCACCTTCAGGTAGTGTTCCTCTCCTCTCTTTTTCTTTTCTTCTTTTTTCTGCTCCTGCATGTGTGTTTCTTTGTCAGACCTCACTTAGCTCTCTTTTAACTTAATATGTAACGGTTTTCCGGCTGTACCGGTTTTGAAAGAGTAAGGTTCGGTCTCATTTTTCAAGTACATGTGGTAATTTCTCAGTAGTTTGACCTCTGTAGTTGTGTTGGTCAGTAAATGAGGTTTTGGTCACTCATGTCTTCATTGTAATCATTTCTAATCATTATTATTATTGGTTAGTTAATTATTAATCGAACTGGTTCTATTCTATTTTTTCGTAGTAAAATCTTCCTCTCTGAGGTTTCTCCAATACTGGGTTGTATTTAAAGGGCTCCGGTGTTCGTTCTATCTTCTTGTTAATTATTATTATTAGGTTTCGATTCCAGCACGGCTATTTCTGCATTGTCTTTTTAACCACTGATTGTGTAGGCCTGCATGTTGTTCAGGCAGTGGTTGTATTGTTGTTATTATTAACTTATTAATAATAATAATAATATTGTTAGTAGAATTTTGTTGTCTCCCTTTCTGGTTATTTGTTTTTGGTCAGATTGTCCTATAGTATTGGTATTTTGACGTCACCTCTCATGATGACGTTTTAGTGGTAATGTCATTTGTTTCATTATTATTATTATTCAGTAGTGTCACCAGTAGTTATGGTATTGGTGCTACTCCTTTAGAAAGGTTTCTATTTCCTCCTTTTAACTATTTTCTGATTGACCTTCCCCTGTGGGGAGGTGGTTGTCTCTTTCCTTCCAGCTTGATATTCTTTGGCCTATCACCATGGCCTGTTTGGCGTTCAGGAAGTCTGTCGCCACGCTTTTTGTCCTCTGCACAACTTGTTTTGTAGCCTCCGGGCCAAAACTTGTTTTTCACTCTTCCAGTGCAATGAGGATCTCTTGTTTTCCGTTCCAAGTTCTCGGGCGCTTTGGTGTATTCCACTATGTTTAAGTCAGGTTTGCAATTGGATGACTATCTTGTTCTCTCGAATGCCTTTCTTGAAACAGGTCTCATAGTGTTGCGCAAGAAGGCTTTTTTTTTGTAGATGAGCTTGCGCAGTAATTTGAAGCGCTCTTCCCGACCACCTCTCAACCTGAAGTTGGGCCGAGGGGTGCCGGCTACGCCCCTGCTAAGTTGCTGGAGGTTGGTGTTTGAGGGGTTCCCTGCTCAGCCCCTACTTGGTCGCTGCTTCTCTCTGTCCGCAGCACAGTGCGGCCGATTCCAAAAAAAGCTGGCCAGAAGTCCAAAACAAAGTAACTATTTATGGATTTTTTTTTCATACTGGGTTGGTTACAGTATATCTGTAATGGTCAGAAATTACTTATGAAAGTGTTTACATATCCCAGAATAGCAGTCGCAAATCCATCTTTGTTCGATTGGCACCGATTGTGTTACTGAGGCAGTAAACGAGGCACGATTTGAAAGTTGTATAAAAACTTTAGATTGAAGCAGATCATAATAAAATAAAATGGAATCAGCGTCTGAAAATACGTAGTATGTAAAAAAAAAGTTACGAAATAATAATTTATCAAATATAAATTATTAGTGAAACAATAATTGTTATTGATTTTTATTAATTGAAATCTTTAAAATACGATGTTATTATGAAAAAGTTATGTTGCTCCGCTGTCAGACAACAATAAATGTCTACTCGAAGTTGCCCCCTGTTTTTTATTCAATTTTTTGATAACCACATAAAATATAAATAACCTCATGGTCACAGACTGACTGACTCATTCATCATAATTTCCAGGCCAAACTTCTGGAGCTAGAAACAGCAAATCTGGTATGAGGGTACATCATCACTAGTAGGTAAAGGGAAAAATCCCAAATTTTAAAAACATCGCAGTCTTGAATCCACCCCAAAACCGGTTGTTGTATAGAATACACAGCTGGGGCTACTGAAGCGAGATTTGGTATGACGGTACATCATTACTAGTAGATTAAGAAAATATTACAAAATGTATCCAAAGACGCCATCTTGGATCCAAAATGGCTGACCAAAAAAACAGTTTTCCACACCGTTTGAGCTAGACATACGAACTTTGGCATAAAGATGTATGTATCATCACGAGTAGTTTAGGAAAATATTACATTTTGAAAAATTCGCCATCTTTAATACAAAATGGCCGCCGAAAAACGCATTTTTCAAACCACTGAAACTAGAGAAACGAAATTTGGTATAGAGGTCTATGACCAACAGTAGGTTATAATAAATAAGCCAAACCTCCCCTATGGGGGTGCAACCCCCCGAGTAGAGTAAAGCGAGTGAAAGTTATATTATTAGACTAAACGCTTAAATGAAAAGCGAAAGATAGAAGCATCGTCCAATGTTGTTTTTCACAAATTTTACTTCAAAAGAAGAGAAATTGGAAGACATGGAATAAGTGTGTGTGTGTCTGTGCGTGCCTGATATATATATATATATATACAGAGAGAGAGAGAGGCTTGTCAACTGAAGTTGTTAGTTTGCTATTGGCTCCAACTAACTGTGAGATTTAGTCGTCAAGATGAACAAAACGATGTTTCAAGTTCAGGATATTCTACATCAGAAGACACTGATGCATCTATATTTATCGCCTGACGATGAAACCATTTTTTTTTCTAATTACATTTTTAATACAATAAATTGATTTATGGTTATAATTAATAAAAACTAATTTCTCAAAAATTAATGTTATCATAATTTCTTTATTAAATAACAAAGCATTTGCAAATATATTTATTAATTATTAGTCAATTTACATCCAATCACGAATCATTTATATAAAAAAAACTTGTAATATTTCATTTAAAAAATATAATTTAAGTATACGTTAAAATGTTGTTAAGGGGATTAAATTTTGCAACTCTGACTTCCATCAGAAGAATGTCCTTGTTATTTTATACAGCTTCCATGATTGTACTAAGAAGTACAGTATTAGTGCATATATGTTTTGTAGTACTTCAAAATACAGTGCTTTTCAGTATCTCTATTGTACTGAGAAGTACAAAGTTCGCTTGTATTGCAGAAGTGCAGATTTTTAACATTAATACTCAGAAGTATAGTATTATTGTTTTGCTACCGTAAAAGCGCAGAAGACAGTGTCCCAGGATAGAGACCAAATAATATTTCGACTATTCGTCTTTTCAGCCGGGAACTCTTGAGCGCATGTACGTATATGTAGCAGATAGGTCAGTGAATGTAGGCTATAGGAATGCAAAGTGTGGCATTTAAATGAATTTCCAGTGGTTTATGGAGAAGTAGCTAAAGTGATGTATTACTTAACGGGGTTCTGGTAAAACATGCCAGTCACCGCATTCTTGATCATTCCAAACATTAATAAGGGAAAGTATTCAGTTCATTGATATAAAATTACACTTATCTTGATGTGCTTCTTTAAATTTGACAACGATGACTTGTTTTGTTACAATGAATTTTTCTGTTGGCAAACAGAGAAGACATTTTACCTTGAATGTTTGAAGTGGTGTAATTTTCTGTTTTTCATCTACCCTTCACATTTATTTTCTCAACTTTGGGAATGGTATTATATTCCTTTCACTATTACTCATTTCGCAATGCTTTTCCAGCCCGCTCTTCCTTCCCTTTAGCTGCTCCAGTCTGATCCACAGACAAATGAGGATGAGGAATAAGCGCCAAAATGGAGCTTGCGAATAATCCCTGAAATTTTCCAAAGTTCTCACCGAATTCCGTTTTCTTCTTCTTTTTTTTCTTCTATTCAAGTCTTCACGCTAGTGACATGAAAAATCATGATAACCAAGATCAAACTAAGAACTGAAAAGTAGCCACAAAAGCGAACATAAAAAAAGTATCATAAAGATACTGCTCAAAACCATCGAGATATAGGAAATCGAGACCTATTTTCAAAAGTATCTGATATCTATCGAGATACTGAAAATCATGGAAAGATACTATTATCGCGATACTACTCAACTATGGACAATATGATGGTATACCATCTAGTGTAAGTTTACGTGGCGAGGACCAAATCATACGCTTACCTTCAACATGGTACAACATCCTCGCAGCCATCGTATCATTTAACAGAATGGCGATTAAAAACACGACAAGATGCGTTGGCTTTCTCAAGTGTAAAAATGTAGGTTAAACAGTTAAGGGAATAAAATATGATGCCGTCCACAGATATGGCCTTTTTCAGTTTTCTTTGTAGGTGGAAAAACAATATATATATATATATATATACATGGTGCTGGTTGTATTTAATCAGAATGTGGGATATATGTGTTGTTTAGAGATGATCTAATATAATAGATTTTTAAATAAAAAAAAACAAGATATGCCAGTTATGCCTAATAGTAATCTGGGACGGGCATATGCCATAGTGCTTTTACCATAAAACTCATTTTATCGTATCTTAGCCAGTACTAATCGTTATATTGATATTTTTTCTTACGTTGCTGATTATGAAGCAGCGGGTATAAATGAAATAGTTATTAATTTAAAAAAGTAATATTTGTATTAATTAAAAACAATATATTTATGAAAGTAATAGTTTTACATGGCTTGTGCGCGGGTAAAAGAGCGTAAGTCATTACTGTAATATTATTTTTCAGTTTTCTGATTTTTTGTGTTTTCAGTGAAGAAAAGCGCTCTTTTATCAGTCGAAGAGGCGCAAGTCTAGCTAGAAAATGAATGTTCTCAGTTGAAGTGATATTCAGGTGTAACTTTTTATACTTCATCCCACTCTCATAAAAAAAAAAAAAAAAAAACATGGCATAAACCCTTTTGCCTGCGGGTGAGCTATTCACAGTGGAGAGTTAACAGCAAGTTACAAAGGCAAAGTTTTAGCTTACATTACTTGCGGGATATTCATGTGAAGGTTTTAGCTTATATTGTTGTTTTCACTTCAAGGAGTGTCACATGTGGATTAAACATTTAATGGAATTTCGAAAATTCACTGATTTAATGGTTAAGCATGTTTCAATGTCTTGTTTTTATACTGAACAGTGTCTTTGGTAACGTAATAAGGAAGGTATATTGTTTTCTTTTGTTTTAGGTTGCTAGTTACTTAAATCAAAAACATCCAGAGTTGCTTCCAAAGTTGTCTTCATTATTGGCTGAAGAAAGTGCTTCCAATGCAATAAAGGAGACCGGTATGAATACTAGGAATGTGTCTGCCAATGCTTTCCAGACAATGACTGCTGCTAGTGATGCGTTAGCCTTATCGGAAACTCTTATCGGTTTGTATTGATTCTTGTCTTTATGTTGATTTTTTATCTACAGAATTACTTTGCAACTTAATTTAGCAAGCTTTCATATACGGTATGATACTTTCTACTGTAGGCAATTTTTGTTAGATTTACTTACATCCTTAAGGCTTCAGATACAGTGTCACTTTACATGGAATATTGTACATACAGTGTTGATGTCATTTTTACATATAACAATGGTATTGCAGTTATACAAGGACTGTCCCGAAACGAACTGTCAGTTGCTCTGGTGTTTCCGAACAACGTGACGAAGCGAACTGGCAACTGTGTAGACATGTAGCGCCACCTGTTGTGGAACCATGCCAACGCGCCCAACTTCTTTTGTTCACAAGACTACATTCAGCAGCGGTGCGAAAAACGTGTGTTGATTTTTTCAATCCAGGGTTTTTGTGTTGTGAGTATGGATATAAAAACGAAGCAGTGTTGTACTATTTGATATTGTGTGTGAAGCGGTTTATTGGCCCCGGTGACTGTGCAGAAGATGAAGGACACCTATAAAGAAGAACGTTTAACTGAAAGGGCAATATTTCGTTTACATAAAGCATTTGTCGAAGATCGCGAGCCAGCCGCGCTAATCCCGCATGGCGGCTGTCTGTCAACGACGCTTACAGAGACATTATTCGTGATGACAGACATTTGTCAGTCCGAACCCTTGAAATCGTTGATCCAAATTCCATGAATGTATATCCATCACATTCTGACCCAACATTTGAACATGCGATGTGTCTGCTCATCGTGGGTGCCTCACATACTGATAACAGAACAGATGAATAATCAAATAAAAATGTGCATGCTTTGAGGTCCCTCACCTCCAGCACTGTCGCCGGGGCCAATAAACCGCGTCGAACACAATGTCGAATTGCACAGCGCTGCTCCGTTTTTATATCATACTGACAACACGAAAAACCTGGATTGTATAAACACACCCGTTCTTCGCACCGCTGCTGAGTGTAGACTTGTGAACGAAAGACGTTTGACACGTTGTCATGGTTCCACAACAAGTGGCGCTACATGTCTACACTGTTGCCAGTTTGCCTTGTCGTGTTGTTTGGAAACGTCAGAGCCCCTGGCAGTTGTTTTGGGGATAGGCCTTGTATAATAACGTGCTTGGAATCAAATCATACCAACGAGATTCAAATCCGATATCCTGGGGCTTGTGAACCAAATCACATTACTGGAGACAATTGTATCAAAGCCCGCGACAAACTTTCCTTTTATATGGAAGCTGTGTACTGTGGCGACTTAAACGATCCTCGTTGCTCTTTC
Source organism: Lepisma saccharinum (assembly GCA_022664845.1). Classification (NCBI taxonomy): domain Eukaryota; kingdom Metazoa; phylum Arthropoda; class Insecta; order Zygentoma; family Lepismatidae; genus Lepisma; species Lepisma saccharinum. The sequence goes on from JAGDQP010009539.1 coordinate 44,627, forward strand.
CGCTAGGTTTTCTTTAATATTCTTTTTTCGTGGACATGACTGCAATGGCGAGAGTTCACTCGTTGAGAATTTTTGTATCTTGTTTGGCATCCTCCTACCTTTATTTTCTATGGTTTTTATATTTCAGGCAATGTAGATCACGCTTACCATTAACAATATTCAGTGTTATAATGAAACCATTCGTGTAATGCGGCCGGCCATTCTAACTATGGTTTATCCATTTTTTTTCTAGTCACACTAGACTAATGCCGGTATAGTACCTTCAGACTAGGCCCTATCACATTTTTCTCCCACATTGTCTCCCTTACCCTATCTCGGCCTGAATCAAAGATACCTAAAGACTATAAATATAATTCAGTTCTATTTCAGCTCATTCATTGAAGTGAAACAAAAATACATTTAATTAAACTTGAACGTCTGTAATGCTGTTAACAGGGCTTAATCATTATCAACACTGGATTCGTAGTGGGACAACATCTGTAAATAATTGGTCTTTTAGCGTTAGAGCAGCTAGAGAATAGAACAAGTTCTTTTCATACTTAAAAATGTTTAAAGGTATTAAAACACAGTTCAAATGTGATTTAGTAGCTCAGTAAGTTGAATAGATGTAGAAGTGTGTAAAATTTGATTTCATATTTGAATGGCATGTGGGGAAAACAATGGTAATCTTATTTTTTTTAAAAAAGAAAAAACAAATGAGTTGAGTACAGAAATACAATGGTAACACTCGTGTAAACTGAACTCAAGTTAAAAACAAGAGATGGCAGCACATTGGCAATTTGTTTTATGGGAAGCCGCATATGCCGGCAAGACAGAATGAATTTTCCTAACTTAATATCTCAATTCATTCTGTGTTGGTTACCATTGCCCCCCCCCCCCCCCATGCCCTCCATCCATATTCATAATGATTCTTCCTTTGAATATTCCTGTTTCGAGTTAGATTTGTAAGTTGTTTTTTTTTACTTGGTTTTGTTTAGTTTCTTCCGTAGTTTTTCATGGATTTCCTGCTACATCTTGAGAAATCTTGTTTTGTTTCGGTATAACTTCTGATCAGGCTGGTGATGTCGTGGATTTTGGATCGGCAGTGGGTAGGTACGTGGATTCGAACCCCGCGATTGACCATCCTGACTGAGATTTTCCGGGGTTTTTCCTCACAATTTACATACTATACCTGAAGATAAGATAAAAATGAATGATATGTGCAGTAACAACACTAGGGGACTATACCCAAAGCCGAGAGACCTCTGTCGAAACGTAGTAGAAAGTAGGAGGATCATCGTTGGAGGAGGCGTATAGATAATCATAAAGACAATTCGACGAAATATGTATACAAATATTTTGTTCATATTTTCATCTGAAGTAAGGCAATGGTAACCTACCATCGATTCATCTTAACTGGGACTTTGCCTTGGAAACCTGCCTCTGGGTAGAACATTCATGACCATAACCATAATATACTAGTAACATATCTGTTTGGCACATATTTTTTAGTAAAAGATAGTATTGAACATGATAACTTCTGGTATTATAATAACTTATCCTCAATTATGTTTTCTTTTTTCAGGTAATAGTGGTGGTGAACCTAGTACAACTAGCAAGATGCAGGCTGTCTCTCCAGAAGTATTTGCGAAACATCTACAAAGTTCTGAAAAAATGCAGCCAACAAAACGTGATGTGCCTCGTTATGTGTCTCCTGTAAATCAATGTGATTTTCGTAGTCGTGAAAATGAACTAAATAAAACAATGGAATCTTTAAAATGTGACTCTTCCAGTAGAGCTTCAACCCCAGTAGCTGGCTGTTCCTTCAAGTCTGGTCCTCTTGAAACTCATGGTGTGCTTAAGAAATATCCTCCAGAAAGAATAACTGTTGTGACAGAAAAAAGGTCTTACTTAGGCCATGTGGAGACGGAAACGAGAAGTATAACCAAACCAAAAACCGGGAAGATGCACAGTAGAAGTAGTTCAAGGGCGTCGGTAGATAGTGTGTCCAGTCAGGATATTACGCGCAAATTATACGAGTTTTCTGGTGCCGAGTGGACTGGTAGTGGTGCGCTGAATGCTACTAAAAGAACTGGTAGTGACGCTGTTAATGGTGAAAAGATTGTTAGTGGCGCATTAAATGCACATGAGAAAATGACCGCGGAACAATTAGCGTGGGCTTTCAGAACTGCAAGAGATCGACTGGACACTGCTTCCAACATATCGGAACGTTCCTCCAATAATGAGAAATGTGAATTAGATTCGATTTGCTCGGATCGAATGGACACAATGTCCAGTATATCAGATGTGAGTGGCTACGAGGAAGAAATGTTTAGAATACGGAAGTTACTGTTAGATCCGACTGCTCCGATTGAGGATTACAGGAAGACTTTTAATTTGGGAACAAAAGTTCACGGTGTTTCTAAGGACCAACTCAAAGATGATCACATTTCGGTTTCGACCTCTGATTTACATTCGAATGAACGTAAGATCAGTTTGGGACCAATTGAAAATATCTCGAAGGAAGAAGATATGGAAATTCAGATACATAGACTGACGGTTCAACTACAGAATGCTCTGAAGGAGAAAGAGAAATACAAGCTTGAGTTAGAAGATATGGAAACCAAAGTGTCCTTGTCATGGCAGGGAAAGTATCACGAAGTTCTAAGAGAGAAAGCTCGTTTCGAAGGACAGTTAGAAACGTTAAGGGCCGAAGTAGACGCCCTCTTAGCAGAACGTTCTCAGTTGCAAGCGCAAGCTGCTACGTTTCAACAAGAAGTTAAAAGTAATAGTACCGAAAAAGTTCTCTTGCAGCAAGAAAAGGAAAACTTATTATCAGAGTTTAGCAACATGAAACACAATTTGCGAGAACTTGATGTAGCAAGACAGAAATTAAAGGCTCAGTGTGATTTGAAGGATTCGGAACTAGTTCAGTACAAAGAAGAGGTTCAGGAAAACGAATCGTTAATGGAAAAACTAAGAGTTGAGTTAGAGGAAATTCGACTAGACATGGAGTCGAAAGAAAGCGCTGTACAAGGATTAAAAAGGAAAATAGCCGACCAACATGTGGAATTTCAGTCAATATTACAGAGCAAACTCAAGGCAGAAAATGAATGTAAAAGTGCGAAGAACGAAATTATTTCATTACAGAACTTGAAACAGTGGTACCAAGACCAATTACATCAATCACAAAGCGCGAGAGCCAAAGTACAACAAGAATTAATGGCAACGCAAGGAAGCTTAGTTTCGCAAACCAATTACACAGAAAAATTAAAAAATGAAATCCTGTTATTGCAGCAACAAGTGGTTGAAACTCAGCAAAGGGCGATGAGAGAAAAAGAGGTGCTAATGCGACATTTAGAAGGAATTGAAGCTGATATGATGGAGAGAGAAGCATTATTTGAACAGATGCAGAGGGACAGTGGTTTGGTGGAGGGAACTATTTTGGAGAAACTGAAAAAACTGGAAGAAGAGAAAGGCAAGAACTCAAATTTAAATTACACCATACAAGACTTGCAGCATCAACTGGAGATGGCGAAACTTGACATTCAGGGCAAGACGGAGCTACTTGAGAAGCTTGAGAAAGAACAGAAAGACTTTATGCAAAATATGACAGTGTTGCAGAAAACTTTAAACGAGAAAGAATTAGCTGTACAATCTTTGGAAACTAAATATAAAATTCTTGAAGATTCACACGAATATTTCGGCCAAATTTTGAAAACAAAAGAAGAACAACTGACCGAAATTAAAAACGAGAAAATTGCGTTAGAAGTGGCGTTAGCATCGGCGAATAAAGAGAAGGAAGAAATCGATAGTGCAATCAGCGATCTAAAAGATAAGTTTTCGCACATTTCTAGCAACTATCAGAAAATGAAAAGAAGTTTATCAGGGAAAGAGAAAGAGATGGAGAAACTCACGCAACAAGTGAAGCTTCTGGAAGATCAAAAGACGGAACAGCGTAAAGAGCTAGAAGATTTGAAGGAATCATTGGAACAGCAAAAAGTGTTGGATGCTAAAGCGTCAAGCGTGGAACGGTTAGAACAACAAATAGAACAGTTACGAAGACAGAATAAAGAGTTAGGATATAGAATTGCTGAAATCACTCAAACACGGAATCAAATTCAAGAAGAAAAATCAAAAGTAGAGGAAACGTTAGTGTTTAGGGAGCAGCAGCTAATGAATCAGCATAGAAGTTTTGAAGCATACAGTGTAGATATGAGTGAAAAGGAGCAGATGTTTCAACAAGTAGAAAAAGAAAAGGAAGCATTGGAGTATATCGTAAAGAAGAAAGAGCAACGAATTGAAGAACTGGAGCTCTTAAACAAAGGCCTGTCGTGTAACGTAGAATCGCTAAATAAAGAGTTATCTAATGCAAACGAAACAATCAATCATTTTAATTTGCTGTGCAGAGGATCTGAAGAAGAAAAGGACAAATTAAGTCAAGAATTAAAACATGTGAAAGAAGAGATGAAAGAAGTACAAAACCGAAAATCGAAACCAGAATCTGAGCTTGGTGTTGAATTGGAAGAAGTCATACAGAGAAACAAAGCGTTAACATTTGAAATTTCAACACTGAATTCAGAACTGGAGCAATTAAGGACAGAGAATCAGAAGCATCTTACCAGAAATGCAACCGACACATCTTCGCTAGAAAAACAACTTTCACTGATAAGCTCTATATTGGCAGAGAGTGAACTGAAAATCAGGCTACTGTTATCGGGTGACAGTATTCCTGGCGATGGCAGTGGTAGTAATTATAATTGTAACAATGAAGCTAAGACTGAAGTATGTTGTAGTGGGGATGGACCAATTACTGGTGAAGAATCGGAGCTTGATGCTTTAATTGGGAAGATGCAGATAATGAAGAACAGTTTGACAGCGGCTTTGGAATTCAAGCAAAGTCTGATTGAAGACGCACAAGTAAGCAAGAAGGAAAAGAAAACTATTGAAAACGAACTATGTTTGATTCGACAAGAACGCGAACAGTTACACAGTGTTCAAAGTAGACTTGAAGACCAAGTGCGGAGTTTGGAAACCGAAAGAGTTAGTCTAAGTACAAAACTACAACAGATTTCTCATGAAAAAGAGGCCTTACAATGTCGACTTCAAACCTTAGTCAACAAGAATGATACAGCAAGGGAAATTAGTGTTGAGAATGGAGAGAGATCATTCAGTGAAGATACAATAGGTAACTCAAGTGATAAATATGCACAAACAGACTCACGACAAGACGTCAGTAATTCTCTGGCTAGAACAGGTGACGACGTGGCGGTCGTTCAAAATGAAGTGCATGTTCTTGTTCAGGAAAAATACAAAGAACAAGTTGTTTTATATTGCAATGAGATTGAACACTTAAAACAATCTCTGCGAAACACAGAGAAAGAATTTAAGGAGAAGCGTAGACGGTATGAATCAAACATTCGTATCTTGTTGAAGAAACTGAAAGAGCACATGAAAGAAAGAAAGAAAGTAGAGAAGGAGCTGCAGGTAGCTCTTGCCAATTCAACACTACCTGCGACATCTAGTGATAATAGCAGGAATGACAATACCAGTACGCAGGAACTTGAAGAGAAAGTGAGAAAACTAGAAGTGGAAGTAGAAAATGTACAAAGGAAGTATGAAGAACAAAAGAAAATAGCAGAGAGAAATGAACAGCTCTTGTTAGAAGTGGAGAGAGAGAAGGGAAAATTGGCAGGTAAGCAATAGACGTATCTAAGTACTATTGTCTTATTTAAACTATACCTGAAGTCTTGTGCTAGGACCACAATAGGGCAGGAGTATTGAACCTCGCAAGGACCAATGTCGCCCTTACCTGCCCGCGAGGGTGAGGTTGGAAAGCACTCGTCGGGTGATGTGAGCCTTCCTACTTGAGGACGAGGTTGAAGTGAGTCCCTTGGGAGGTTCAACGCTTGTGTTCAGTGCTAACTATATTTATTTCTTCATAGAATGTAAAACTACGTCACTTGCACTATGCACAACGATATTTAATAATTGTCTGGTATGCTTAACTTGACTTCTTCTCAACCTAATCAGTAACATTCACATATTCGTTCACTAATATATATTAAACAGTGAACCGACACAATATTCTGCTTTATGAATGAAGTCATGGGGACTGTGACGTCACAGACTAAATTATGGTATTTATAATCCAAAAAGAACAACTGTAAAGAATTTAATAGAAATTCATAATTATTAAACCGCTCAAAATTTCAATAATATGCGTAGTTTTTTTTAATAAATGTGAAAAATCTAAAGAAAGTGGTACTTGGAACATCATGTTTGTAGCATTAGTCGCATTTTGTTAACACCGTTACTAGACAAAGTAGGAACCGAGCCGCCGTAGCTCAGTGGTAGAGTGTTGGCGTAGTATTCGGGAGTTCGTGGGTTCGATCCCAGCGGCCGACCATCCTGACAGGTTTTACCATAGTTTTTTCTCAGTCACACCAGGCGAATCTTTCTTGTACATAGGCCCTGGCCGACACGTTTCCTAATCCTTTCCCCTTCCCTAGGCCTTAGATGCCTAAAGGCCATAAATAAAATTCAAATTAGACGAAGTAGGGGATGGGGTTGAAATACACATTTCTAGGGTTCTGAGAAAAGAATGATCGCAAAGTGAATCATTTAATTTAATATTCGTATGTTGGCTCATTTACATGTATAGATTGTTAAAAGTCCGTTATTTTCAAAGTAGATTTTTTTTAAAAGAACTGAAAAAGATTCGATTATGCGTTGAGTGAGAAATGCTTTGTTTTGGAGAATGCCAACCTTTGAAGTAAAAAATCGGAATTTCGGATTAATATGTTAAAGCTGTTGCAGTTAAACTGTTGTATTTGTTCCAATTATTTTTTTTTTAATTCGATACACATTTTTATACAATTTGGTAGAAAAAGAGACGATATGGATCGTAAACTTCTGGTAATATCATACCTGAAAGTACTTTTATTTCTTAAATTCTTAGAGGAGCAATAACAATTTATGAGACATGACATTTGCGTTTGGATGGGGTAATTTATATCTGTATACTTCGTTTCCTCAGATCTTCCTCTGAAGAAAAAGGTACGTAGTTTAACTTTATCAGTTTCATTTAAAGTATATTCCTGAAAGAAAGTAATCAAGATGTATTTCTGAAGATGCAAATCGTGAAAGAATTTTTGTCGAATGGTATTCAGCATGAGGACGGTCAAAATCACTTTCATCCGTCCTCACACTTGCGGTGTGAAGACGAGGTTAAGTGAAGGAAAGTTCGAATTTCTTTCACGAGGACGAAATTGAAGTTTCTTCGCGAGAGCAAGATGTTTCCTCGCGAGGACGAGGTTGGTCATCTCTTGTGACGGTGAGGACGAGTACAGGCGGTCCAACTACCTGTGCAAGAGAGAAGTGATGTTTACAATGAAGCAAAAGAGATTGCACCATGCCTCTATCGCCATCAGAGGTAAACTATGTCCATGAGCTACCCCAATAATTCGTATATTCAAATGACCACATGATACTAGGTTATCTTGAATAGAAACTCGTCCTTTGGGTAAAACTTTCTTTTGTATGGGCCATTTTTAGTAACTTTGACTTCGGTCACGATTATGAATACGATGCTAGTTAAAATTCACATACATGCCCCAGCCGGGATTCGAACCCAGGACCTTTGAGCCGCTGCCTTAGCGCCGCAACCCACAGGGACAATTTATACAGTATGTAAAAGTATGAAAATGATCTGAGAACTTTATAGATTGTATTTATTGTAATACTAACACCTTTTGAAATAATTGATAAATCCCAATAAATTAATTTTAAAACAATAATCAACATAATGATTGTGCTGTGATTCACGAATATTTCGATATTTAACAAATTACAAGAAATGAACATAATGTAGACTGTGTACGTGGTAATGACAGAATTTCTGTGTTGTTGAAGCACCAACTGAGTGCGCTCAGAAACATAATATGGACGAAAAGTTAATCAGTTTACTACACGTAAATGATGATTTTGGTGCATTGGTTTACCAAAATTGAAAAATTTCTCTTTTCTCCTGTTCAGTGGCATCCATGACAAAAGATATGGAAATGACAGGGCAATACCTTGTTTCTTCCATAGTTCCACCAGATGCACTCGTTTTACAAAATCGAATCATATCACTATAACAAGCACAATCTTGATTATGTCGGCAACAGAGATTGAAAGAAAGAAAGAATGCAGTATAAACACAGAGGACAGAAACAGATACATTTATAAATGCATGCTTTTTTCTTCTTGACTACCCAGATAAATTACCTCTCATAATTAATAGATCGGCTAATGTTAGCTGAAATACACCAGTTCGTGAGCTGTTGAAACAGTCACTTAGCTTGAATTTACTGGCATCTTCAACAAAATGAGCTGTTTGAGCTCGGAGACCTGTAGTGTTTTTCAAAGCCAGAATATATATATATATATATATATTTTCTTGAATGGATGATGCGTCTCTGTATTTTTCTGTAGTATTAGTAACAGTTATCACATAATCCTGCTTTCCGTTTTAACTTAATGTTTTGGAACATATTAGTTCCCTTTAAGCTGAAAATTTAAGTAAACGATATTTGTTTTTTTTAAATTTAATTGTCATTACCTTGATTCAGTCCTTGTTAAATTATATGACTTAACTGCTCTATTAATGTTATTGTTTCCGCTAATTTGCAGGTATCGCAGAAACACATTGTGTTTTGAAAGAGCATACGTCACAGCTAGAGTCTGAGTTGGCGAAACGTGAATCCGCGATGTCTGAACTTGGGCACCAGACACAGGAAATTTTCCAGAAGCGAGAGCTAATCGAGATGGAGGCGAAAGAGCGATTTAAAGAGTTGGACGAGGAAGTGAAGCGAGACAAGACAATTATCAGAGATTTAAGAAAACAGGTGAGAGAGGCAGGCAGTGATAGATTTGTGACTTGAACTTCGTCGTTGTTGCTTTTTTCATCGAGTACAGTATTCAGTTTTCAAAATATGCGAGTATGTTTCGGAACGCCATGCATATCAGTGTCCAGGCACCTGGGAAACATACAATAAATATTCAACAAGAAAAAATAGATTGAAACGAGCTTTCTCTATCTGAACCACCTCCTTGCCCCTACAGTTTTTTTTTTCAGGGCTTTGAATTTGGAGTCTGTAACAATTATTGGATTACTGGAGGGAGTGAGTGAGTGAACTTTTATTTATTGTTTTTAGGCAGCTCGAGCTGATTGAATACTCGAATCGGAGTCGCAAACAATTACTGTAGTGGGATGCAGGTAGTGCGTACTGGAGTCGAGGTCGAAAGGAGTTAGAGATTCTGAAATCGGAAGCGATTATTGGGTTACTGGAGTCGAAATAGTGGGTTACTGGAGTCGAAATAGTGGGTTACTGGAGTTCCAGTCAGCAGGAATCTACTGTCTCTGACTAGGTAGAAAGTATAATAGGCTATAATGCCTTATGGTACTGTTTGGGTGTAAATTTAAATTTCGTTAGGCTCACATACATGTAATTAAACTGTATTTATGGGTTTCAGACCTCTTCAACTCAGGCCGGAATAGAGTTTGAGAGGGTATGTGAGAAGGAAGTCAGGCAGGACCTAGTTTTAAGCAATGATCCTGACCTTATCTCGGTGTGCATAACGAAATACCTTGGAGTAATCTCAACCAGGATGACCGGCCATTGGGCTCGAATCCAGAACCTATCGAATGCGAAGCCAACTGGCTTAACTAGCTGAGCTAGGGCCGCTCGGTAGGCACATCCTTTGCTCTAGTAAACAATTCTACAGCATGACAGTGTTGAAAGACCGTTGTTTGCACTAGAAATAGTTAAGAGTCTCTATGAAGAAGGATATCGCAGAAATATTTCAATTTCTATGACAGATCTCAGAAAGCAAAATTTGTGTAGTTTATTTCTTTTATATTGATACATGGCGTTTTAAATAGACTCCAGTTGATTCAGATACATATAAAGAACTACACCTGAACAGTTTTCAAACTCACGCAGATTTCATTTTCAAGAGAAGAAAGCCAAAGTTTAGTTACGAAGTACAGGAAGAAAGTTAAACGAAAAGAAAGGAAATAGACAGAAAAGAAATGTATATGTACTCCTGTAGCTGAATTCTGATCCATGATATCTTGAAGTTTAGTTGCTAAATAAAACTATTGTATCGGGCAACTATGGCAAACCTCAATACATCAAGAGGTAGTGTTCAGCTGAAAACAGTACATATTTATTCATTTCTGTTGTCTATCTTTATTTTCACTTGACTTTCGTATTGTAGTTCATAATTAACCTTTGGCATTTTTCGTCTTTTGCCTAAGTGAAACCGGGGTAAGTTTCGAAACTGTTCAGGTGTAGTGATGTCTTAATTACCTGCATGAACTGGGGCTCATTTCCAAACCCACCTAAGGAAGTCAAATTTAAATAATAGACTCCCGCGGAAGTATGACTTGTTATATATCAGTTTTACATTACATAATTTTATAAAATATTCAATTCAATTCAATTCAAACTTTATTTCTAAGAAGATAAGATAAGATAAAGATAAAAGTACAGGCAACCATTACAAAATTAGTAATCAAATACATGATGGGCCCCAACGAGCTTATATGCTCACACTAAGGGCATACTCTAGATGGTAACACTGTTCTACAATTGAAAAGCAATAAGTTGAAAAGAAATTAGTAAGTCTTTTTCTGTATCTATAAAGGTTCTCAGTAATATTTTGACAAAACAATTTATGTATCTGTAAAAAGTTTCCAAAAGTATTTTTTTACTTCATTTTTAAATTTGGGAATAGATTTTATGGTCTTAATATTTTTAGGTAAAGTATTATAATTTTGACATAAATTATATTTAACACTATTGGTACCATAAGTAGAAGTTTTAATGCTATCAATGCTGATTTGCTCTGTTTGTCTGGTCCTATGTCCATGCACTTCATTCCTTTTTATCAACAGTAAATTACTGTGCATATTTCCACCCAGTGCTTTATGAACGTAGATACATGAATGAATTTTAAGTAATATTTCCAGCGGAAAAATATTTGTTTCATAAAACAAACTCTTACTTGGATGATATAACTGATACCCATACATTATTCTAATAGCTTTTTTTTGTAATAATACAAGTTTATGTAATCTTGTTTTGTTTGTGTGACCCCAGATTGTACATAAGTATATCAGATGACTTTGTATAAATGCGTTATAGACCATTTTTTTAACATTCAATGATAAAACATTCTTGAAACGGTGCATTATTCCAACAATAGGGGCTACCTTTTTTTCTAAAAGCGTAATATGCGGTTCCCAAGAAAGATGTTGGTCAATTTTTAATCCTAAATATGTTATACATTCCACTCTTTCCACTACTAAATGTTTTGTACCGATTTTATTTGGTAGTTCTATTTTTGACAAAGGTTTGTGAAAGATTACAAAGACAGACTTCTCTAAGTTTAATGACAGACAGTTTGTGCACAACCAATTGTATAAAGTAGACATATCTTCTTCAATATAGGTTTTCAATTGATCTATTGAATCTGCTTTGTAAAATATTGCACTATCATCTGCAAATAATGTTATTTTCCCTTTCAGATTCAACAACTGTACATCATTTACATATATTAAGAATAACAAAGGGCCTAAGATTGATCCTTGGGGTACACCGTATTCTATTTTTAATTCACCACTTTCTTTACCATTAACTGACACATATTGAGTTCTATTTGATATATAACTTTTCAACCAATTGAGAGGTAATCCTCTAAATCCTATCGTTTCCAATTTAGCTAGAAGCATTTCATGTTTGAGTGTATCAAACGCTTTTTTTAAATCTATAAATAACCCTGCTGCTAATTTATTATTGTCCAAGGTTTCTTGTATCTCAACCACAACATCAGTTACAGCATTCAATGTACTAGATTTTCTTCTAAATCCATATTGATGTTGATAGAAGAAATTTATAGAGTCAAGATATTTTATCATTCTATCATAGGCACACTTTTCAATTACTTTAGATATACAACTCAATATCGAGATTGGTCTATAATTATTAGGATCTAAGTTATTTCCACCCTTATATGCTGGTATTACCTTAGCAATTTTGCCTTGTTCCGGGAAAACTCCTGAACTAAAAGAGAAATTAACTAACTCGGATAATGTGTTACTAATGGTATATTTGCATTTAATTAAAAATTCATTGTGTAATCCATCTCGTGTTTTATTCTTCAATGTACTAATGATGTTAATAACTTCTGCTGGGGTAACAGGAATAAAATAGAAACTAAAATTAGAAGATATCTGGATAATCTGCTTATGATTTGAAATTTTGGGTATTTTGTTGGCTAATTCTTTACCAATATTTACAAAATGATTATTTAATATCTTGGGTATTTCATCATCATCTAATCTAATACCATCTACTTGAAGTTGTATATTTGGTACGTTACTCTCAGATTTCTTGTTTGTCAATAACTCTTTAACGACTACCCAAAATCTCCTACTATCAATTAGGGATTCACTAATTTTTTTGTTATAATAATTATTCTTTTGATTCCTTCGAAGTTTTGTCACTGAATTTCTAAGTCTGCTATGCTCTCCACGTATATTCTCGTTATTTGGAAATCTCTTTAATAAAGAGAAATACTTATCTCTCTTCTTTACTAATTCTAATAATTCATAATTTATCCACGCTGATTTTCGTTTATACCCTTTTCTTTTAGTATCTTGGATACTTTTTGCTTTGAAACTTGCAATACAAATACCTTGCTTAAAATAATTAATTAAATGATTATATTGTTCGTCGATACAGCGCTCATTCAAAATGAAATTTGTATTCCTAAAGTAATTATTGAGAACGTGATAATTTATTTTATAATCTATCAACCTAGGACATGGTTTATCATAAGAGGCTACTCGTTGATCGCTTACATTACACAGCAAAATATTATGATCACTAATATCAACGGAAATATTATTTACCACCACTCGTTCACATAAATTGGTTACCAGTACATGATCAAGCAATGTTTTACTAGAGTGGGTTATTCTAGTGGGATATTTCACATTTACCTGAAACAGGGCATTACTTCTACAAAAATGTTGGTATCTCGCTGCTTCAGGCAGATATGATTTTAAAGTATCTATATTAACATCACCAATTAGTAAGATAGAGGTATTATTACATTTCACAAACATATTTTCCATGTCATCAAGAAAATCTTTACTATGACGCGAGTGTGGATTATACATTCCAATTAATGTATACGCTTTTGATGGCAGATTTATTTGTAAAGCCAACGCGCTATACACCTTGTCAATACGGTTTATTTCTCTACAATTTAAATCCTCACGAACGTATAAAGCAATACCTCCAGCTCGGTCAAAATTCCTACAAACATAATGTATATTGTAACCTTGAATATTATAATATTTTATTTCTTCATCATATAACCAAGTTTCAACAACTATTATTACGTCAACTTTCTGTAACTTACTTAAAAGTAGTTCTATTTCATCGATTTTATTTCTCATACTTCTTGCATTTAGGTAGAGAATAGTAAACATGTTTTCACTCTTTAAGTTATCATAATTTTTACAGTAATTATCTAAATTATCGTAATAATATTCATATTGATTCATTCTACTTACATAATCCTCCGGATTACATAATTCTTCAGAATTTATTCTTGTTAATTGAAGTTCCTTGGCACTTGTGTCTCATCTATTGTAGAGGGATTTTCGCTTTCCGGTTTCTGTTGTGGCAGGAATTCTTGACACAGATGAGTGGGAGGGAAGGGGAGTTTTCTTCGGAACACTGGAGGGAGAGGGTAGGGAAGCATTCTTCTGAGCACTTGTGGCTAAAACAAGCTGTTTGAAGGAGGATGGGTCACTGACAGTTAGTTTTTCTTTCTTTTCTCCATTCCAGCTGAAGACCGCCGTGGAACGTGTAGAGTATCGAGAGGGTGGGGGAGGGGGTAGAGAGACCTCTGGCACTGAACAGCTAATATTCTCTGCCTCTGGGGAGGAAAGGTCGTTTTCTTCCTTCTTT